>JARQOC010000001.1:560960125-561006347 GCA_033576535.1 Allobates femoralis | reverse complement strand
CCTCTCTTTTTTCCCTCTTCACCCCTGTGTGTCCCCCCTCTTCTCCCCTGTGTGGCCCCCTCATGTCCCTGTGTCCCCCCTCTTCTCCCCTGTGTGGCCCCCTCATGTCCCCTTGTGGGCCCCCTCATGTCCCCCAGTGCTCCCCCTCCTTTCCCCTGTCCTCCGGAATAAAAAATAAAAAACATTTTATTCTCACCTATCCACGAGTCCAGCGGCGCTGGAAGCTGTCTTCTTCTGATCCTAGGACCTCTCGTGATGTCACAGTCACATGACCGGTTACCGCGGTCCTAAAGCCGGGAGATGCTGGAGACGCCGGGTGGATCGTGGACAGGTGAGAAATAGATTGTTTATTGTTTTTAACCCCTGCCTTACTTAATTTTACTTCTGCAATGTATATACATACATTGCGGAAGTAAAATTAAATGTTTAGAGCATTTTTACTGTACTGAGCATGCGAAGTACAGTAAAATCGGTCCGAGGACACATCCGATGTATTCTCGGACCCTGCTCCATAGGGCCCCATGCTAAGAACATTGGACCATATCGGATGTGCACTAAATGCCATCCGATTTGTTCCGATCCGATTTTGTCCGATTTTATTTTCGGTGCAAAAATCGGAGCATGCTCCGATTTTTGCACCGATAAACAAATCGGACAGAATCGGATCGGACCAAATTGGATGGCATTTAGTGCACATCCGATTCGGTCCGATGCCCATAGGGCTGCATGGGGCCAAATTCGGATCCGATGCTGTTCGATTTTTATCGGACAGCATCGGATTAGCAAAATCCGTAATGTTAAACCAGCCTAACCCCAAGAATTGACCTGAATCTCCTTCTGTCATCCAGTATTATTTCTCTGGGGCAGTTCCTCCTCTTTGGCATTTTGCTTCTGATTCATGACAATCGAGGGAGGATTCTCCGGTCGTTAATTGACCAACACATAATATAAACCACTCTTTACTATTAAATAAACACACCACACTGCCAGTGATTTGGTTTAAACAAATTGGCCACAGCAGCCTTTATTGCCTATTGTTTTACAATCTAAACAGAAATTAAATGGGTACGCCGTCCAACGGCGTCCCGACATAAACAACAGGCACCCTAAAATTTCACCCATGGTTTAGGCCCGGTCCAGAAGCCTCTAAACCTTGTCCCTGGCCGCAAAACACCGACCCTAGGGATGAGGTATTGGCTACCTAGAACCAATACCCCGACCTTGCAGAACCCCATGCCTGCAAGATACCTTTAACCTGAGCCACTCTACCTTTCAATTGGCTCAGCTCCTAATTCCAAAAGTAGATCCCCTGCATCTGAACCAGACCTACCCCGCCACAGGACAGGTCAAGTGACTCCTTACTTGGCCTGGACCCGCCACACACCAAGCGCTCACTCAACACCCTCTCTCAAGCCCAACATCCACATATCCATACCTATATCCGTCAAGTGTACCAAATCAGCCTTCAAATATTCCCTCGAAGCAGACTCCAACTCCTTGTGACACACCACAATCCAACCATTACGGGCTACAAAAGCCACCACCGCCTTGTTCACCTTGACCCTTGCTTTGTTGATCTTATCTACCGACCTCCCAAACCTCCATTGTCCCATTGCAACAAGTCACACTTTATATCTCTTATCATTCCCGAGACGCACGCACCCCAAAATCATTCCCTCCAACATGCAACACCAACACATCCGGGGGGCGATTCACACTACAAAAATATTCAAACTCAGGCAACACCCTACCCCACTGCATACCCCGTAAACCCAACCACTTAACCATCACCAACACTCTATCAGGACCTAATTGATGACCGTCTGGGCGAACATCTGCTCGACGTGCCCCCCAAAAGACATAAGAATGTCCGAGAATCCAGATCAAACAGGGGCCTGTACAAACAAAACAAAATGAACATACAATCTATAGTCAATGGTCAATAGTACTAAACGATTACCGAAAAAACCTTAGCCTCTCCTCCCATCCGCCCTCCCAGTAGCCTGGGCCGTACCCCCTCCAGCCGCTACCAGGAAAGCAAATGAGGACGCACATATAAACGAAAACGAGATGATTACCAGCGACCAATGTGTCACACCCAGATCATCCTCCAATCCACAACGCGACGCCTCTGTGGCTGCCCCAATCCTAAACTAATGCGTGCCATACTCCTCCGGCCGCTCACCCACTCTCAACAAGCATTCCCGCAAAACAGCCCGAACTGAAACCTGGACAAAAATGAACCATACAAATGCCTTAAAAAAGGTCCCAGATATCCACCCCACAGTAGCAGAAAACGCCGTACCACACTCACCGGACACAATCGACTTCCAGCTAGAGTGTACACCACCACCAACCTTCCTCTGCCCACTTGGTCAGTTTTTGAGCACCGTAAACCAACATTCTACCCTGTCGCTCAAAACAACCACATCGCTCAGGGCCAAGCCTCCTGCCCTGCTCCTAGAAGGGCTCACCAATTCCCCGAGCCTAAATGCCCCAAAGAAAGCCAACACAAAAGCCGTTGAGAATAAAACATTCTTCTATTTGGACATGCAAACCAATTCCAAACTCGTCACCAGCCTCTCCAATAAATCCAAGGAAACTGGATGCACAAACTCCCGAAATCTGCGAAACTGAAACCGAGAAAGCGCATCAGCCACAGGATTAAAAACACCCGGAATATGTTTCGCCACAATCTGAATATTCCACTGCAGGCATCTCAACACCAGATGCCACAGATAAGCCACCACCGGGGGCGACTTATCAGACAATGCATTGATCGCGTATACCACCGTGTTGACCCCACAATTCCACAGCCACTACAATGGGAAAAATCTCCAACAACGCAAGGTTCTGCACAAAACCTCTTTTCCCGCACAGCTCTGGCCACCCACCCACGCACCAATGGCCCCTGAAAAAGACTCCAAACCCCAAAAACCCCAAAGAACCCGACGCATCCGTGAATAACTGCAGCACCTTGTTGGGCACCACGTCCTTAAGCCATAAGGTGCGCCCATTGTAAAAAAAAAAAAAGACATCCCACACTCGTAGATCCTCCTTAATATCCTTGGTGACCCGATCAAAATGCACCGGGCATGTTTTGCCTGCCATAAACAATGCCAACCACCTCGAAAAAACCCTACCCATTGCCATAATCCGACAAGCAAAATTAAGTTTGCCCAACAAGGATTGCACTGCCTTAAGAAGCTGAACCTTTTTAGCCTTACACATGTCCGCGACCGAAACGCATCAAATCTACAATCTTATCAACAGGAAGCCGAGATTCCTGAGCCACCGAATCAATCTCAATCCCTAAAAAAACGCATCACTGTTGCCGGTCCCTCCATTTTGTCCGGAGCCAACGGTATACCAAAACGACCGGCAACCTCCTTCAGGGAAAACAACAGTCCAGCACAAACCGGGGAACCCGCCGGCCCCACACAGAAAAAATCATCCAAATAATGGATAATAGAATCCATACCCGAAACATCCCTTACCACCCATTCAACAAACGAACTAAATGCCTCAAAATAGGAACATGAAATCGAACACCCCATTGGCAAACAACGGTCAACATAAAAACGTTCATCCCAAATACAGCCCAATAAATGCTGACTTCCCGGATGTACGGGCAACAACCGAAACGCCGCCTCCACATCCGACTTCGCCATCAACGCCCCCGGTCCTGCCTTCCTCACCAACTCCACAGTCCTGTCAAATGAAACATATCAAACTGCTGCCAATTCAGGCGCGATACCATCATTAACCGATGACCCAGCCGAGTACCACAAATGATGGATCAACCGAAACTAGTTCGGATCCTTCTTTGGAACCACGCCCAGCCGGGATACCCGTAAATTCAGGCAAGGAGGCGTCAAAAATGGACCCGCCATCCTTCCCAACTCAACCTCCTTCCACAACTTCTCCGCAACAACATCCGAATGAGCCTTTGCCGAACGCAAGTTCCCTGGCCGAAACGAACCCCCCCACCGCGTCAGACAAAATAACGAACCCAAACAAAAAAACCATCACGTAACAGTGCAGCAGCGTCAACATCAGGGTACCTATTTAAGAATGGCTCCATCGCCTCTACCTTCACCGGGGTCCTCCCTTTTAGCAGAACCGTCTCCCCCTTTCCTTTTCCTTTCTTGAAACAATGGGCGAAACCATGCCCACCTCCACAGCCTGAACATTCGTGTTTGAAGCAACAGTTCGCCCCAAACTTACATTGTCCCTCATTAAATTGCCAACAACACCCCTTCCTAAAACTGGCCAGGGAACCTGATCCAGCTCCCCCGGCCCCCAACCCCCCCTCCCCCCTGAAAGGGCTGCGCCGGAGCCGCCATTAAGTGGCTTTTAGAGTCACTAGGCTGAACCTTGTCTAAATTGAACTTCTCCAACGGGAGCAGCGAAAATATCTCAACATACTCCCCCTTCCAAATCTTCTCCCTGACTTCCTTCTTCAAATGCACCCCAAAGGGCTCTCAAAACACACATAAACCTCGCTCTTGGCCCTATCATCCAGCCTAACAACCTCCTCCTCCTCCTCCTCTTTCTCCTTCTCTGCCCAGCAGCCTCAACTGACTTGTCCGGCACCGTTGACGCTTGCCCTTCAACACCCTGCTGTAATGCTGCCTCACCGCTTGTACTAGGCACAACCTCGGCCGGACCGACTCAAGTTCCCACCGAAGACCCCGAACAACCTAAGCCCCCTTTAGCCAACAGACTCTGCAATAAACTCAACAACTGACCTATTACCTCCCCGCCGACGTTAACCCCTGATGCCAATACCCCCGCCGGAACCGGTCCTCCCCCTACAACTCCACCCGATCCCAACACAGACGCGACATTACAATCAGTGTTCTCACCAGGCTGCCGTGGAGCAGCCGCAACGCAGTCCTCCTCTGGCCGATCTTCCGAAAACGAGCCCTCCGACACTTCTCCTTCTTCCGTGCTGATCTCGCCGTCCGTGCCCAACAGGGTTGCCGCGTCCAAGCTGTGGCCACCACTGCCGCCCGCCCTGGCCTCTGTGGCTGCAGCAGCACCCCTGGCCAGGCGTTGCTTCTTCCTTTTGGATTGCTTCTGCGACCTCTGATCATCCCCGTCCGCCAAACCCCTCCGTGGTCTCTTCTGACCAGAGGGGCCTCCATCCCTAAGCCCACCCTACCGACTGCAGGCCGGCTGCTCTCTGGCTCCATTCCGCCGGGATCCCCCCCTGCTACATAGGGGAGATCCGTTACAGCCCCCCGAGCACTGCATCCGTAGATGCCTGCTGGTGCGACCCCCATGGGTTGTGGAGGCCACCGCTGCTGCTCTGGACCGGACCCGTCCATTCCTATGCCCCGGGGACTCACCAGCGTCACGCCCTCCTCCAGCCACCGCATGTGACCGGCCCAGCTGACCAGCCCCCAGCCCCCAGTGCACACTCCAGCCCCCTCCGCGGCGTGGTAGGCACTTTCCCACCTGGAAGGCCGCACCGCCCCCCGACGACTGCAGGAGGCCCCCTCTGTGTCCGTCGGCCGCCCAGCGCTCTCACGCCGACCCGATCTCGGCCGGGAGCCGCCGCCATTACCGATCTCCGGGTCTCAGGCCGCCGACCGGAAATAGGCCGCAAGCTGGGCCCGCCCACCTCCGGTCCGGCACCCGCTGCGTCGTAGATTCGTCCCACCGGCAGGATAGGGCACCCCGCTGGACGGACACCCTCCCCACCGATTAGGGTCCCCACCGGGGCTTGGAGAACGGGCCCGCCTGGCGCTCCCCGCGTCCGGGGAATACCGCTCCGGTGGCCTAGACCGACGGCCACGTGGAGCCGGAGTGGAGGGGGCCGGTGCGGATGGGAAAACGCAGGCAGCCTGTACATAGACCTGCATGGATCAAGGCCCAAAGCTCATCCAGATCAGCCATCACCAGGTAATCGTTGAGTGACAAACTGCTCTGATTGTTCCACAGAAATGGAGTGAGGGAACTTCCTTTCCTATCCCAATAACTACCACTCAGGCTCCCCCTCTTCCCCCCTAAAACCAACCCCCCAGCCAATAATACTCCTGCTATCATTAGAATAGGCCACTCCTGTCCTATTCCCCATTAACTCCCTCCCTCCCCGAATGTCAGGGGGCCCCTCCACCCTAAGGGTTCCATGGCCTGCTTCAAAAGTCATAAGCCTCCTAATAAATCAGGCAAGGTACAATGTATCTTTAGCCTCAGTGTGCGTTTTGCCACAAATCTTACTCCAGTCTCTGCTGTAGTAAGATTTGTGACGTAGCAAACGACAGCACTTGTCATGAATTTGACAAGTGGAGGTGGCCAGGCCCCATCCCACCCCGGCCTATTTTGTTGGAGCTTGCGAAAATGGCAAGAGAATGCTAAAAGAGGCAAATGTAGCGCAGCCACGAGTCATCCCAAAATGTAGCACATTTTCAAAGATGTTTGCACCAGAATTCTAGCTACAAGCTTTGATGAATCGGCCATATGTATTCTTTTTGTCATGGTGCATGGGAGGGGTTAAAGTCACCAGTGGTGTAACTAGAGTCCAATAGGCCCCCGAACACATGTCGGTCAGATGCATGGGGACTTGTAGATTTCTTAATTCTATAATGACTAATGAATTACCCCCCCCACCACACACACACACTTCCATTATGTATTACTGTCCCCCATCCTGTTATATATATCCCTGTCCTAGTATACATGATCCCCATCCAGGTATAAATGTCCCCACTTCAGTATATATGATCGTTATTCTGGGCTCATCCTGGTACATCGGATCTCCATCCCTGTATGCATGTCCTCATCCTGGTATATATGTCTCCATCCTAGTATATATGTCATCCATCCTGGTCTAAATGGTCCCCATCCTGATATACATGATCCCCATCCTGGTATATATGGGGTATCTTGGTATATTTGTCCCCATCCTATTATATGTCCCCCATCCTGGTTTACATGTTGATATTCTAGTATATGTGTCCCCAAGCTGTACGTTCTGTTCTGTAACGCATAAAAACAAAAACATTGTACTCACCTTTACCTTCCGTCCTACATCAAAAGGTGTCATCTGGAGCTGTCATGTGCCACCTCCGATGTCAGCTCACAGTCGCTGTGGCGGCAGTGTGTATCGCAGGACGGGATCCAACAGTTTCTGCGCCGCGATGCATTTTAGCTGGAGCTAGGGTTGACGGGCCCCTGGGCCTGAATGCGGCCCCTGTGACCGTGGTCATGATACCCCTGAAAGTTGTTCCCCCTGCACTTTGAGTGACTACCTACTTTGCAGTGTGTATGTTCAGTGCATGACGTGAGTGTGTTCCATTGTGTAATGAGCGCCACCCTGATGATTAGAAATAAGCGGTGCTGGGACAATATACCCTCGTTTTCTTCCTGTAGCTGCACTTGCAGTAAACCAGTGTGGCGCCCCTGCGACCAGGAGGCCACAAAGGGAACTGCAGCCAGGCAGGTAGGACAATGTTGCACACCAACAACCCTCACAGCCCACACAACCCACGTGTAAGAGAAGGTTACATCCAGCCCTAAGATTAGAACTATATGAGATCGGAGGGGTGGTGGATCAGAGAAGTGGGTTGGGCACACTCATGGGCTTCCTAGGAGACCCCCCTGGAGAGACAGGCCCTGCAGAGCTGATAACGCCGGAGGAATACATCCGTAGGTGTGTAAGGAAGTGGGAAAAGGAGGAAGCTGAGAGGCAGGTGCAGAAGCAAAGTGATGGTGGCCCGCGCTAAGGAGGCCAAAAATGCAGCCCGCCGAGATAAAGAGATCCAAAAATCCCCGTGGCATGAGGGCCAGATCGTTAAGATAGTGGAAGACAGAGGCTATGCTTTCGCTCTCGCGAACCCGGTGCGAGACTGGATATATTTATCAATAAGAGAGAAGTGGAAGAACAACTCCCACCAGACCATCCTGATAGACAGGTCGAGATCGGAGAGTGGGTGTCATACTACATCGCCCAAGGTGAGCGTGGCCCGTACGGCCTTAAAAGTAAAAAGACTTTGCTTAAACTCTGAAGAAGTGGATGACGCATCGACGCGCAGAATATTTTGAAATAGAAGACGACCTCAAAGAAACCAGCTACACGGACGTGGCTGTAAACACGGATCCTGTGACGATCCTAGAGACTCTACCACCAAAGAAGGATGCTATAACCCAGACCCCGGAAAGCTACTTGCTGATAGCTGCCCTACAGAACCTGGAAGTGTTTCCCAGAAAAACACCATCGCAGATGTTGCCTTGGAAGCAAGTAAAGAAGGCGTAGAACACGGGTCCTGCATCAGAAGAAACTGTAAGTGTGAATGAAGCATTTTCCTTATTGATCCCATCCCTTACCTGAGTGAATGCTAGCATTCCCCTGTATGTCTCATATATGTTTGAAATGAACATTTAATATCACGGACGATGATGTGATAAGAACTTTCTCTGTAAATAGTTGAGCACCTTTGTGTGCTCCCCTTTGGTTTTAAGACCAGCTGCACATATGACGTAGTGCATGAGACTTTGACTGTTTTGAAGCTGCTTTTTGAGAATTTTTTGCACTTTTTCAGAAAAGAAGAACTTTTATACTTTTGATATAAAGTAGTATTTATAATGTGTATTTTACAGAAGAAGGGTAATGACGTGTAGATACCCATGCACTTGTTTTATAGTTAATGTAACGTTACAAGAATCGTGCCTCCCGGAAGGGAAGAAACCAAGAATACTTAATGTTTACTGTTATGAAAATAAAAATGTTTTCAGGGTGATCCAAGACGGGCAGCGCGAGGACGCGCTATTTAACTCCGGGAGAATGTGGCGCCCCTGCGACCAGGAGGCCACAAAGGGAACTGCAGCCAGGCAGGTAGGACAATGTTGCACACCAACACCCTCACAGCCCACACAACCCACGTGTAAGAGAAGGTTAACATCCAGCCCTGAGATTAGAACTATATGAGATCGGAGGGTGGTGGATTCAGAGGAGTGGGTTGGGCATACCAGAGGTCAGGTGACTGACAGTATATAGTGAGGGGGAGGAGTGAAGGAAAGTAGTAGGCCGATGTGAGCTGAACTGTAAAGACTGAAGGACAATCACACATCCTGCGAGTGCAAGGCTAGGAGCGCAGAATCCGTACTGAGCCAGTGTGAGCCAGAGGGGAGAGAAAGCCCGTCCGACGCTGATGCCACCAGGAGTGTGACAGAACAGAGAAGGGACGGTGTAACCCGGGCCCTAGGAACGCAGCTGAAGCCACTAACTACAAGCAGAGAAGTCCCTCCTATGATACTGAAAGGAACAGAAAGGAGAGAGCCTGGTAGAAACCTCGTGCTGGAGGACTACTGGAGGCTGGGCTGAGTAGAGTGTCAGCTCTAAAGGGGACCGTAGTTCAGCCGGCATTCCCAAACACCGACGGGGGATCACAGCTTCATACTAGGATCCCTAACCCAAAGGACAGGCAGCTCAGTGACAACCAGGAGGGCCCACCAGGGGTCCGAGTCACCGCCATACTGTCCAGTGCACCACACACACCACCCGTACAGACGGAGACCGTAAACAGCCCGGAAAGGGACACTACAGACTGTGTGAGGGGTCACAGGGAGAGAGAGGCCTGGCTGCAGGGAGCAAAGAGAACCCGGAGAGGGAGAATGCGCCCGTGTGTTGAGAACTGTACTTGAACCTGTAAAGAACTGCAAATGACTTGTAAACTACTTGGAAAGAACAAAGAGTAAAGCTTTGGAAAACCCTGAATTGTCTCTCTTGTCTACCTCTATCTGCACACCATTCTCCCTCATACAGATCCAGCGTGTCAGCACCAGCCAGGAGGAGAGATCCCTGCAGTGCCTGCAAGTAAGTGTGCTACAACCTCACCATAGACTTAACCCTTACTGCCCCGGGGATACAGTTCTTCCCACTGGAACTATACCATCTTCGCTGCCACTCCATCACCCCCGGAGGTTCTGCAGCAGCGGCGGCCTCATCACTGGCCGCACCAAGTGGGTGGCGTCACACGTGACATTTTCCCTGTAAATAATTCCCCTTTATTGTCGAGCCAGGGACACGGTCCGGACCAAGCCACCTGTGACTTCCCCAGTACCGTCCGGTCCGGCACCGAGTACCCCCGTCCCGTGGGGCTCCACACCAGCCTAACATGATATAAATGCTATCTAACTGCAGATTACCCCTATGTCTACAGGTGTATAGCATTTTTAGAGACGACAAGTTCAGAGTATTTTAAGAAATACATGTTTATTGTCAGGGTTTGCACTTTCATACTCATTTTACCAGATTTCATTCAGCACCACTGCAACATTTGCAGGCAGGGCGGTAGGTAATGTCCAACTCAAGTCGTCTGAGGACTCTTCACTCCTCATCAGAAATCTACACACTGAGGTAGGAATGATTTTCCGATGGAAATAAAGAGGCCTCCAGGATTTAAGCTAAGTGTGAAGAGTTGCAGGAATATATTATGCAGGTCTGGAGGCCTCAAGCTGGCAAACAATATATTTCTAGTAAGAAAATGTTTCTGTATTCAACAGCTTAGCATTTTTGCTAACATTGAATTCTGATGTGTGTTAGCTCAGCGTGTGCCAAAAAGAGAGTATAAAATAGTGATGTGTCATGTGCAAATAATCAGAGACAAAGGGCAGCTCTAACTGGGCGTAAAACTTAGGTGTTCAGCGGATGAAACCCCGCCCACCAACCCAAGTCCTGCCCTCTAGTCAATGTAATTGGCTGGTTGCAATTGGGTGTGGTTTCAACTGCTTTAAATAATTGTCTCACCCCTGGCGGGGAACGTGGGGTACTCGGAACCGGGCCCTCTCGTTGTCGTTTAGGGCTGCGGGATGTCACAGTGGCGTGACCCGGTCCTTGATCCCCTCATCTGGTGGGCAGTTAAAAGGGGGAATTGGAAAATTGAGAAAAATAAAATAAAAGTCTTAAAAATGAGAGAGTGTCGTGATGCCACTCGTGAAATGCAGCAAGTATAGCCGCTGCATCAGTCGGGACCTCTTGGGATGATGGCAGTAGCAGTAAGGATGGTTCAGCCCTCCATGGGAAGAGCAGGTCCTCAGGGCAACCGTAGAGTTTATGGATGTGCAGGGCTCATTGGGGATGAAGGGTCCAGTGTACAAAAGAACTGAGAGACACCAGGGTAACAGTCTCCTTTACCTTTACTGATGCAATTAGCAGGTTCATCCAAGGCACAACTCGCAAGTGGTGTTAGGGCTCCGGAGTCTGGAAGCAAGTTCAAGTTTCCCACACCTGGCAAAGTCTGAGGCCTCCCTATTGTGCTGTTCTCTGCGTGCCCTGGCTGCTTGAAGCTGTGCTAGGACTCTTTTCTCACTTGTCTGTTGTGGTCGTGTGACAGGTGACTTGAGCCCTTTCTGTGTTATTCTCCTTTCACAATGTCTCCTGAGCTCTTTGATGCGGCTGTGTCTCCTGGTCTTGTGGTGGACGAGCAACTTGGAATTACCCGCGCTCCGGTGTTGGCTGCTGGGCATAAAGTCCCTTGCGATCTCAGACTCTGGTGTCCATACTGCGCTAGGTGCTGGGGCAAGCCGGCTCTGCTCCATTCCCCACACCATTTTCTCCACTTCCCTCAGACCCTCACCTTGGGTCCCTCACGCTCGCTAGTTAGTTTCCTCGGATGGGCCTAGCATAGCTCCCGACCATAGGATGTCTTCTACAGTGATCCTAGGAACTGAACTGCCTGACCCCACCCCCAGACCAGAATTTACAGGGGATATGCCCTGAACTCGGGTGTAGAGCTCCCCCTTCTGGCCTGAAGTTGTTTTTCTTATGAAATTCTCAATAGGTTTGATGTGTCACATGAATCTCTTCCCATTGAAAAAAATAAAGTTGGATTCAAAATGGCCATCTTCAAAATGGCCGCCATGGTCACCACCCATCTGGAAAGGTTTTCCCCCTCCCATATACTAATGTGCCACAAACAGGAAGTTGATATCACCAACCATTCCCATTTTATTTAGGTGCACCCATATAAATGGCCCACCTTGTACTTTGCATCAGTTTTTGGTTGACAGAAGTGGAGCTATAATAAGGAAAAGGTGCAAGTGTTTCCAATTATTTATTCATTGTGCTTATTTCTGTTAATCACCTGTCCTGGCTCAGCCCCAAGCTTTGCTCCCTCTGTGCTACTCCCCATAAGATTCTCAAAAGTCTTCATCCAAAGCCTTTAAGGCTGGCTCGGCGGCTAAGTGTTGTCTGAGTATTGAGGTAGTTTAGTACTCTGCTACCATATGTTTGTCTGGAGTTATGCCATTGATCACGCTTTGTACAGCTTAAAGGAGGTGTTGATTATGGTTCACCTGCTACAGACGGCGATCCTGTTACCAGATATTATTACCAAGCTCAGACCTGCTGCTTTTAATGTTATTCTCACCTTCAACTCTGCTGCAGCAAGGTACCTGATAACAAACACATCTCTGCAACTCCTAGTACTATTCAAACTTTACAATCTGCTACAAGCTACTTACCTCTGCTTTTCTGGTGCTACCACATGTTCATCTCTGCTTTGTCAAGTTCCTGGCTACCTACTCACACTGGCAATAAGCTGGAATCCTGACAGTGTGCACATTGGAATAGTTGCATCCAAGGCACTGGAAATTTTCCTTGATTAAATCCTTTAACACAAAGGCCTGTTCCACACCTCTGCGCCTGACCACATCACCTGCGCCAGCCTGGTTGCGCTGGCGCAGGTGCAGGCGCAGGGTGATTGGGAGCACTGTGTGGCCGCATTTACAGTTACTGTAAATGCATACTAATAGCCCCTTAGCGCTCAGCTGCGCTCGGTGCCCCCATTATCTCCTATGGCTGAGCACAGCTGAGCGTGCGCTCTGCCAGTGAGAAGCGCAAGTGAAACTGGCAGAGCGCATGGTGCAAGCGCCGGCTCTGACGCACCCGTAAACGCCTCAATAGAGCGTTTCTGGGTGCGTCAAGACCAGGCGCATGCGCCGTGCGCTCTGCCAGTTTCACTTGCGCTTCTCACTGGCAGAGCGCACGCTCAGCTGTGCTCGGCCATAGGAGATAATGGGGGCACCGAGCGCAGCTGAGCGCTAATGCAGGGCATGTATGTGCTCACTGCGCTAGGCAGCCCCAGCCCTAAATGGCCCTGCGCTATCATTTGCGCTAGCACAGGGCAGGCAGGGCAGCCTAGCGCAGTGAGCGCATAGATGTGAAACAGGCCAAAGAAAGATAGCAACATTTTGGCTGCACAATGGTCATTTTTAAGCCAAAAGAAAAGAGACAACCCTGTGATTGCAGTGTGTCGTCATAAATTAGTACACCCCAACAGATTTGTCAGAAAACTTTGCTTCCTTACAGAATCAACATTTTCTATAGGATACCATAGTACAAAATACTCACAAATGTGGACAATTGATTCCAAACAAGATGTGTTCTTTTGCACAAAGTAATTTTCCTAACAAATTCACTGCTGGCTGGCAGAAACGTCTCCACAAGGAGGGTAGCAGTTCCCCCAGACCTCGTCTTAGCTTCTCATACAGCCAGATCAGAATCCCACACACTGCACTGATGAAGGGCAATCACCCCGAAATGCAGCATCTGCAGTTTGGGGCTCTGATCTGGCACAAATCCTAAAGGCCTCGTCTCACACTACGATATCACTAACAATATCGTTGAAACGTCACAGATTTGCAGTCGTTCAAACGACGTCGTTCAGTGTGACATGTACAAATGATCAACGATAAGTCAACTGATCGTTGATGGGAGGTTTGTGAACCGGACCTTAAACCAAACGATGATCGTCCGTCCAACCTGCAGCATCGGTGTATGTGACACCTTCATAACAATGTTGTTAATGACTTTGCCTATTCAGACCTGAATGACGTAGGCGATCAAACGACCGCAAGTATCGTTCGCTTGTCGCGGAATCATTGCTGTGTCGTTAAAGATATCTGTACGTGTGACACTTCAGCAGTGAGCATTGAACGTCGTTCCAGCAATCTAGGTCAAGTCGGATCATTGGTCAGTTTGACGAAGCATTGAAGCGTGGGACGGGGCCTTAAGTCATATTCAAAGGCTTGTTAAAGAGTCATTTATGGCTTTTATCATTGCTACCTTTATTAGGTGGCATTAGAGTTTTTCACTTACTCACTGAAGTGGCAATTTGCATAACAAATTCATTCAACGTCATGTTGCAAAAATAAGTACACCCCAATGAAAGTGTGAGGAGCAAATACACAGTTTAGACAACAAATTTCTAATTAAGAATTTAACCACAAGTCTAATTTTTCATTATTAAAGGTGTCCAGCAGACAGGTGACGATAGAAGGGTGTTACTTAACAAAGAAAATCCATTCACATTTCATGCTGTTTGCAATGGAGATAGAAAATAATTTCTTTACACAAGAAAGGTGAAGCCTACAAGAATATCAGCAGAACTTTACATATATGTCATAATACTGTAAAAAAAATTATACAAAAATTTTACTAAAATGGAAGAGTGTGTCGCCCCAGGGTGTGGGGTACTCAGGTATCAGGCAGCAAAAGGGGATTAACTGTGTCAAGGGGAATGGCGGCCGCGCCTGATTCCGTGTCCCAGGGGACTGTTCTTTTGAAAAGGGGATTATGTACAAGGGAATATGTACAAAGTTAGTTGTTGTGACGCCACCTGCAGTCTCTGGTGATTAGCACCAGCGCCGCCACAGTCCGCAGAGGTGGATGGTATCACAGCTGAGATGGTGTAGTCCTCCGCAGGCAGGACTGGACCTCCGGGGCAGCATTCCTGCGAAAGGAATAAGTTCATGGAAATAAGATGCAGCAGAGTCAAAGTTACTTCCCTTTGGGTACTTCACTGGAACTTTAGCAGCGTTATTACAGTCCTCAGTGCAGTGAGATGTTAAATGACAAGTAGCTACGGATGGCTGCAAGTGGATCTCAGGTAGCTGGATGGAACCCTCTGTGCCTTTTCTTTTTCAATTCTTCCCTGCTTCCCAGTAGTCGGTGTGAAGTCTGACCCCATACAGTGTATCTGGCCCCCTGCTGTCTCTCACTCTCCTCGCTCCCGTCGGGCTACCTTCTACTGGCCGACCGCCGAACCATCAAGCGGTGCCTGGTACCCTCTTCTGGTCGCTTAAGAGTCTGGGCAGTATATATATATATATATATATATATATATATATATATACCCCTCAGATTGCCAGATTTTCTGTGGTCCGTGGAGGATCCCACAGGTGCGGGCTCCGGTGCCTGGTAAGCTGCCAGGGTTAGACTCTGTGAAGTCCCTCTTCTCGCCCGAGCTAGCTGTCTGCGCCTGGGATCTTTCTTTAGTCTTTTCCGGGTCCCACAGCCGAGAGACCCTTCTTGCTCCCTCAGGCTCACTGCCGGAGCCCTCAACTCATCTCTCCCTTGAGGCAGAGACCTGAAGCCCTCCAGGCCTCCGGCCAAAGACCTCCTTTCTTCCCTTGGAAGTGGTTTTGTTCCCTCCCGGGTACCTCCCACCGTGTGATCTAGTGTGGGGGTGCTTGTGTGTAGGTTCCACCCATCATTCTAAAATCTGCTTGCAGCTGGAGTATCTACACCGCTTCTACGGGTTCAGTACCCCTCTGTGACGCCTGCATTGCGGGGCGCCACAAGAGCAACCATCTCATCGAGACGTCCAGATGCCAGGCCCACCACAGAAATTAACACCTAAACTGCTGCATCATATGAAGACAAGGGTTGCGGAAAAAATCCACATGCAAGTGTCGCACACTAGGGACTGGGGTACTCGAGACCGGGGTGTACTGTCTCTGTGTGGTGTCACGGTGCCGGGCCCGGTCTCATTGTCCCAGATGCGGCAAGTAAAGGGAGTATTTACAGATTTGTCGTGACGCCACCCGGCGTGTGTGTTAAGTAAGACCACTGCTGCCGTATTCCTGCTGGGGACGGTGAATTAGGGCAGCGTGGATAGTAAGCCCTCTTTAGGTAGGGCTGATGGTCCCCAGAGCAGGTGTAGTGGTGATGGAGGGGTCTGGTGAGGGATTGTGCTCTGTGCAAGACATTTACTTCACTGCTGCAGCTTCTATAGCCAGCATGTGTAGAAACCAGTCTCTGGCTCGTCAGGTGGGACTCTGTTGCGACGATGGAAGGAAACAGTCTCAGGCAATGGTGAGCTTACCAGGTACTTTACTTAAGGTTCTTTAGCAGCAGTTCACAACAGTTTACAAGTTACAGTTCTTTTAGCTCTTCCAAGTTAAAGTTCTCACACTTTAGCTCTGCTCCAGGTAACTGGGTTTAGGCTCCTCTGCATTGCTTCCCTCGAGTCCTTTCAGGCCCTTTTGTCTTTCTCTGTTTCCTCACCCACGGGTTTGGTCTGGCCTTCACGGGCTCTTGTGTAATGGATCCCTGTCTGTCAGGGTCACTAGCCCTAGTCTGATGGCTGTGGTCCCAGACCGTGGTGGTAGGTAGGCTGCAGGTCATGGAGTACCTGCCCCACGCCAGTGTGTCTTGTGATTAGGGTCCTAGAGTGCCCCTGGTCAACTCTACAGAGTCGGCTCTCTGGCTTTAGCGGCCTATCCTCCAGTGTCCCAGGTATGGCTGTGGGATCACCAGCGAGCTTTCTCTCCTGTGCATGTAGCCTCCAGGATTCTGCGTCCTCCGGGGAATCTGCCTCTCTCTACTACTGTAGAGCGAACATTCTGACAGAATATCCTCAAAAAGAAAACAACTGGACCTGTTACTCTGACGTTCGGCCACTAGATTTCATCAGCTTCCGAGGTCAACAAATTCTGTGATCCAGTTGCAGGTGAAGATTCGGATCAGTTCTATTAGTATTTCCTGTAGCATTTACGTCCACCAGAGTCTCTGTATACTGGAGCTCACACAGTCTCCATCAGTCCATCTGTAATTTCAGCAACAGGAATGTTCTTTGAAATGCTGTGAATCCTATCTAACTCTCCCTAACTGACTACACAGTCGTAAACCGGTCACACATCCAAGTTTACTCACGGAGTCGTTCCCTCTGAATCATATCATCCAATTTGGATCACTTCAGACTCCCAATCTTTCATGTCTCTCAGGCAGGACTTCTCCTCAAAATTTACGTCACAAGTCTCTAAGTCTCCTACTTCCTGTTTCCAGTGCTTTCTTCTCTTGTTGAATGGTGATCTCTACTGGCTGAACTAAGTAATTGCATCATCATATCTTATAACAGAAAACATTAACATGCTACAGCATCATGAATTCACAGATGTATTGCTCTATATTTAAAGAGAAAGATGCTTCCATCAATCCATGTCCTTAGTAGATGTGCACTTTTTCAACATGACAATCATCCAAAACACATATGTGCTGCAATTCTGAAGAACAGGGTGAAAGTGATTCAGTGGCCAAGTGTCTCCCAATCTTAACCCAACCGAACACCTATGGGGGATTCTGAAGAGAAAAGTTGTCATCACTCTAAATTTGTCACGGGTGACTGTAACAGACTAAGGGGTTAGGGAGCAGGATGACAGTGATGGGCTAAGGGGAACTGGGAAGCTAGTCTGACTCTGTAGACTGGGTTTCCCTGGTTGACCTTTTTCGAAGAATTACCTTTAAAGTTGAGGATGTCCACGGCCTCCGCTCTTGACTAGCCCACTCACCTCCACCCAGGGACCAGGATAAGCACAGTAAGTCCAGTCAGATATAAATCTCCACAACGCCACAAGTCAGGCTTCAGCAGGACAGCACCCGGCGTCTAAACAGCACAGCGGTCTTTTCAGATAATTAACTCTTTCACTGACAACAGCTGAGCGGTAATAGGCATATATGACTGTGTAAAATGAACGCGCTCCTCCGTTCTCCTGTATGGAGCCACGCATGCGCTGTGCGCGCTGCCGACGACTTCCTGGACACTGGGCGCACAGCGTTCATTTTACACAGTCAGGGGAGGCAGCAGCAGGCGAGCACCATGACTGACAAGAGGGGCGGGTCGGAGCGTGAAACCCCGCCTCCCGGTCTTTTGTCTTCAGAAGTGTGAGCATTTACCTAACTGCATATTTTATAGTATAAAGGGCATCAAAAGCCTATAGCCACCTTCTCTGAATGCAGCCTTAGTGCTGCAGAAGGTGGCTATTTTAGCTTTTGATGCCCGGGGGAAGGTGACAGGTTCGCTTTAAGAATCATGGAGATTATACAAAATACTGAATTTACTAGTTGTTTGTGTGGAGTGTATTAATTTTTGCATTAACTTATTTTTGTAACACTGAAGATTTTGTAATTAGAGGGAACCTGTCACTTCATCTAGCCCCCTAACCTATGAATACCTTTCCCTGCAGCCTCAAACTACTTTAGTAACCATCCATTTCTGAGCTTTTAGTGCTGTCTACAAGTTCAATAAATCGTTCTATACACTTACAATATCCTTGTTGTATGGGCGTTCCTAAAGGCGGTGTCTCCAGGGCCGCGCTACCCCCACCTTGCTGCGGAAATTACGCCCTGATGGGTGTAATGCTTCTTCCCTGAGCACAGTCATGATTCAAATTCCCCGCCTATTTCCGCATCTCTATGACGCGGGTCACGTGATACCGGCATTCGCGACATTTCCGGTCCTGCGCAATTCGATGGGTTTACTCGGCGCATAGGCCGTCTTCAGCTTGCCATCTGCGGCATCACGTGACCCGCGTCATAGACATGCGGAAATAGGTGGGGAATTTGAATCACGACTGCGCTCAGTGAAGAAGCATTACGCCCATTGGGGCATAATTTCAGCAGTGAGATGGAGGGAGCGCGGCCCTGGAGACACCGCCTATCCGATATAGACGTCTTTAGGAACGCCCATCCGACATGGATATTGTAAGTTTATAAAATTATTTATTGAACTTGTAGATAGCACTAAAAGCTCAGAAAGGGATGGTTACTAAAGTAGTTTGAGGCTACAGAGACAGGTATTCATAGGTTAGGGTGGCTAGATGAAGTGACAGGCTCCCTTTAAGGTTATATTATTAGGTTTATTTTCATGTTATGGGTTAAATAAATATTCTATGAAACTCAGTCTTGTCAACATTTTGGATATTGTTCTTGTATTTAGTGAAATATTGATTCAAATTGTACTTTTCATAGGGGGTGTACTCATTAATAATCAGCACTGTAAAGTGATCAGTGGAGAGCCACCTCTAGAAATGCTATAATCAACCATGTTAGCACACTTGTATAATTCTATATTTTTTGTACAGTTGCTACTTCTAGACTCTGTAGATTAGAGCGAATCTGTAACTTTCTCACCTGCTGTCTCACAAGGCTCCGTACATCAATTAATAAACTCTCTTATTTACAAAAAGCATTCATTTGGGTTTAATTAAATAATTCTTGTTAGAATTGTTTCCCCTAATTGATGTCAACAGATACATTTCTAGAAACAATTATTCAGTAACCTCTTGCTGACCGGAGAAATGGCTGGAAGCATTAAAGATTTTAAGTATTTACCACCTTAATGAGTGTGTGGCACCCAAGGGTCCAGTTGCCACAGATATACCTGGGACAGATAAGAATCTCCACATCAGGTAAGCCCGCACACAACCCCTTCCACTCCAGACCTGAAGGGTCTACAAGCTCTACAAGCCGAGTTCAGGCAAGGTCCCTATATATTCAGGCCTGGGGGTGGAGTTAGGCAGTGCAGTTCCAGAGAGGACTGTGAAAACATCCTGGTGACGGAGCTGTGTCAAGCCCATACCAGTGAGCACTACTAACCTGTGTGAGGGGCCCTAGAGTGAGGGTCGGAGGCAAGGAGTAGTAGTAGCAGGAGGAGTGGAGCCATACCGGTTCGCCCCGGAGGAACAGCGCCTGAAACCGGACACCGGAGTCCATGACTGCAAGGGATCTGTCAGTCCCAGCAGTAAAGATCGGACGTCAGGGAGACTCCAGATCTCCTGGCCACAGCAGCACTTGAGGCACAGCCACTTAGCAGAGTCAGAGACCGCAGTGAATACAGTGGTGCCTGCAGCAGAGCTCTCACAGCCTACCATACAAGTGAGGACTATAAGAGAGGGTCAGGGCCTAGCTTCAGACAGCCTGGGACCAAAACACAGTGCAGCAGGGAGGCCTCATAAGTCGCCAGGTGTGGAGATCCTGAACTGTTACTAGACCACCCAGACCCATACCATCAGAAACTGTACCCTGGACTATACCTGAATTATCAGTAAAAGGTACAGAAACATCAACCTTGAGCGTAACTGTTATTACGGCCCCTGATCCTGCTCCATCCATAGACTGTCCTGCAATATCTAACTCCTACACTTGAGGAGCAGCAAACTTGCTGCATGGAAAAGACTAGTGACAAGGCTGTGTGGTAAGGTGCCCCCTGCGTAAAAATTATTACAACTGCCGTTGGGATCCCGCTCCACCTACAGGGAGCGTAACCATGTGGCTGTCCTACCATCACCCCGGAGGACTGACATGCAGCAGCGGTAACCATACCGGAACCGTAGGTGGCATCACAAACTACTTTTATTTTTAACATTTTCCCCAACTTTTTAGCAACCACCAGGGCCAAGGGACTTGGCACAGGCCCCAGTGACATCCCATATGAATCAATGCCCGGGACTGCGTGCCCCATGGCCCTGGGGTGGGTCAAGTGAAATATATAAAAAAAAATGTAAGTAGTCAAATGATCAACATCATTTACTGAAAAAAGCAAAAGAAACAAAAAATAGAAGCTATTCTGCAGAGCTCGGCTGCAACTCCGTGCTATGTTATCATCAAGACACAGCTAAATCCAAGTAGAAAAAAAGAGAGAGTGCATATCAATGCATGCTCTTCCAGATGGAATCTTCTAAAATCTAGGCATTGACCAATCAAATAATGCTTAAAGAGATCCACAAATTTGCATTTCAGTAAGGAAGTAAAGAGATCCAGTCAGGTGATCCATGCTGCCCAAACAGCAAGAAGCACAAATTGCGGCTAGGCACAAACATAGGAATCAGCTTGCTATTACCTGGAGCAGCGCTAAGAAGTAAATCTTCACAATAAATGTGCTCAGAAATAGATTTCAGAGAATAATGTACAAAAATATGCAATGGTGCAGTCTTTGGGAAGCATGAGTCACATCACAGGTTCTCTTTAAGGGACAAAAAACTTCCAAAATGTTTTAAAAACTCCAAAACACCTCTTCAGAAAATGAAAAAATTGTCTTTTCTGCAACAGTTTCCACCTGAATAACTCGTCATTTTTTTTACTGTCTCAAAAACACTGTACATAGGGTTAAAAGAAAGATTAAGATGGGATCAGTGGAGGATTTTCACCCTTAGTTTTTTTGGTGCCCCCACTCCTCGGTGGCTAGTCCTACAGTGGCCAGCTCTAGACTACTGTCAGGTCACAATACCACCACCAGCATCATCAGTACATAAAGAGCCTAGTGTGCGACAGTCAATCACACAGACCGACCCAAAATATTCACACTGCTCATATAGAAATAAAATGGTTCGGTATATAGGAGACAAAAGTCATGAACTACACATGTCCCTGCAAGTGAAGGTCTGCCTGTTAATCTCAGTTGACTGGTTCAATTAAAAAGTCCTTATAATAGACACAAATGTTTGATAGACCTCCATATGTGCACCCCTGCAACAAGCACAATGTCTCATGTATGTACAGGGATAGACAAAAACACTATTAAGATGCAGCTCATCAATAAAATCAAGCAGAGTTGATCAAAGAAAACAATCAGGGTTCTTATCTCCCATGGCTGTGCCCATTCCGACGTGTTTCTCCTTCACTGCAAACAGGGGTTCACCTGGGGATACATGGCTACCAGATGGATATCAGAAGTGTGCAGGTTGATGGCCGCCTCTGTATAGTCCCCATCTGAGAGCAACCTGATGCAGGGGCAAAGACTCTCAGTCCAGTGAGATGCCACTTAATCTACTGTATTGCAGATCTAGCTGACCTCAGTATAACCCTAACTACACCACTAATTTGAAGCTTACTGTGTATGCTGTGCATAGGCAGAAAGCTGTCAATCAATGATGGTGCTGGCATTATACAGAGGTCAGAAATATAGAGGAATACATTGCAGCAGGTTTACTAGACCTCTAATGATAATCTCATGCTGATAAAAGAGTGATTTTATCAAAATTACAGCAAGCAGCCCAGTATATGACATACCCTGTTTCCCCAAAAATAAGACCTGGTAGAGGTTTTACTGAATTGCTAAATATAAGTCCTCCCCCGAAAGTAAGACTTACCAGAGTGCCAGCCAAACAGGACACCAGGGCATGCAGCTGTGATTCTTTTTAGCCTGCCGCCATTGTCCAGGTCCCCACTGCATTATGTATTCTAGGTGCTGCTTAGACAGGCCCGCTGGCTCAGCGCCATCAATAGTAGCCGCTGGCCAATCAGAGGCCAGCAGCTAACGTCGGCTCATGACGTTAAAAGCAGGCCTCTGATTGTCCCCGGGGTTTACATCTACGATAACTGATCCAGAGAACTTAGAGCCGTGCCCAGAATACATACATACAGACCGCGGAGGACAAGTGAGAAAAGGGGTGTATGTGTACAGTATGTGTGTGGTTTTTTTTTTCTTTTTAGTAGGTACAGTAATGGGGATATGGGGGCTGCAAAAGGATGATGGGGGCTGTAACGGGATGATGGGGGCTGCAAGGAGTTAATGGTAACTGCAAAAGGATGATGGGGGCTGTAACGGGATGATGGGGATATTGGGGATTGCAAAAGGATGATGAGGATAATGAGGGTTTCAAGGGGATATTGGGGACTGCAAGGGGATAAAGGGGGCTGAAAGGGATGATGGGGATATTGGGGACTGCAAGGGGATGAAAGGGGATGATGGGGATATTGGGGGCTGCAAAAGGATGATGGGGAAGATGGGGACTGCAAAAGGAACAGCTGGAACTGCTGTAGGAGATTGTTAAGGGTACAATCTCCAGACAGTGTGCAGGAGCCAGGTACTTTACAGCCCTTATTTTTTTGTGGCCATGTGTGTGAGTCAGGCAACCAGTCAAGAAAAATAAGATATTCCCTGAAAATAAGACCTAGCGAATCTTTGGGAGCAAAAATTAATATACGACACTGTCTTATTTTCTGGAAACATGGTATCACTGTAATCGTTGTCTCTATTTAGCAATATATCTTCAGGCAAAAAAGGTTTTTCAAGGTGATATTTTCTCTTGAATCTATCCTGAATGCAACAGCCAGGTTTATATTTCAGTCCAGCAGCTACACCGATGCCTGTACCCTGTGCCAATCATTGCACTGGTTGCCCATCCACTGCAGAATACAATATAAGCTTATCATGCTCAACCATAAAGCGCTCAATAGTGTTGTCTTCCCTATATCTCCTCTCTCATTCATTGTGATAATAATCTAAGGCTGCAGAGCTTTGTTTTTTTCATTAGATGCTCTTAATAATCGTCCTCAAAAAACATTTTAAAAACTTTTCGAAAATTCTTCCTAATTAATTTATAATGAGAAATCAATTTCGCTGCTCAGGAGTTTTTTGGCTTTTGTTTTTCAGAGGTTTTGAACAACACCTGGTGAATAAGTAAAGGGCATGGGAAGTCTTTGAAGAGGATCCTGAAGGAAATGTCTCCAAACTAGGAATTGTCAAATCAAAAGATTGCAAAGAATGCAAAAACCTTCCAAATTACCAAAATGTCATTTTCAGGTTCTCTCTCCTGCAGAAACCGCCAGGAAACCTACCAAAAAGAATTATAAAAATATGCAGGTCTATGAAAAAACAACATTACTGTGCAAATGTTTAGTCTTTTGTTACTTCTTTTAACCCCTTCACGACCTATGACGTACATGTATGTCATAGGTTGCCTCCCACCCTTTGATGCGAGATCACACTGTGAGATGTGAATCTCACAGCGCCGAAGAGATCACCGATCTGATCAGAGCCATTAACCCTTTGAATTGCGCTTTCATTCACTGACAGCATGATCCAAAGCACCCGGTGGGGATTGTGCCGTTCCCTTCCCGGATCATAGGCCCGTGAAGCAATCATAGTACCTGCATGACCTGGATAACCTCGCACTCCCTTGTCTGGTCCTCTTTGCATCTCTTGATCCTGGCCACTTGCGTTGAATTACTAATAATCCACATTTTAAGAATTTTTCTAGAATTCAAGTAGAATTCAATTCCAATCCAATTTATTAGTTCTAGGCATCACGTTGAGTAGTAGGAGTATTGTGGCATACATTGTTGATGCAACCTGAATAAGGTACTTTTGGGCACTTTTCATAAACCACTCTGTTCCTATTCAGGTCTACTAGTAAATATGGGGTGTACACTGGCTGATCATACTGGATTATAGAGGATCTATAATCTATAATGGACCAGTCTCAAGAAACCAGAAAAAAAACTGATGAAAGTGGTTGTCCAGGCTTGAGGTGCATGGAGTGACTGCAGACTTGTGTATCCTCACAGTGCGCAGTGTGGACACTGTCATGATTCTCCACTAATGGTGCAGAAAGCAGGTGAGCTCGTGACCACAGGTATGTGACTTACATAAATGTGGTCATGTGCCGACTAGATGTGCACAGTCTCAATACAAGTGAGTCTGGATATGTCCAGTTAGTATTGAATACTTTCAGTCACATGACGGCCGGCAGCTAAGAGTCCTGAGAGCGCGCACTGTGCGCACTGTGAGGATTCACATGTCTGCAGTAATATAGACTGACTGCAGACTTGTAACCCAAGTTTATATATTTGCACCACTGCTTTATGTCCCATTGTTGTGTACAAAATAATTACAAACAAAACGTTTCCTGGTTTCTGTGTCCCCGATGTGCTCAAGGAGTTTTCTGATATGGGCTGAATAAAAAAAACAGATGGCTCAAACAAAAACGTAATAATTGATATCAAACAGATGGAAACTGAAGCAAATTTAAACTCAGACTTTCATGTTATCAAATTACATTTTATGGGCCCCAGCGCCCTCTAGTGGCAGTTAAGACAATGACGTTGTGCATATTATTGTATTTCACTTTGGTCATTTTCGGATATAATCCCATGTGGCGGTTATGGGAGAAAACCACATTGTTAGGGCACCGCAAAAATGTGGCAAAAAATGCAGCTGTGGTTCTGATTATAAACAGATCTAGGAACGTTTCCTTACAGCGGTCAATCGCACTTATTTCTATTGAAAACCACGATTACGGCAACACTGAAGATGGTATAAATACAAGGGATTTTGTTATCTTTTTAGCACATGGTGTGTGTGTATCTGGCACCTCAATGAGAAGGACTAGTTCTTCATTTTTAATTATTGGTAAACAGTAAAGTGTATGTATATTTATGATATTGTAAAAAAGTAAAACGTGACTGCTCTAATGCTGAGCGTCCGTCAGTCAATACCGGCCGCGGGGCTCCATCTGCGGGTGCTGACAAGGTCCAAGTGCTATTATCCTTCAAATTAACCCTACATCTGCAGGTTAATAGAGTTTTTTCACATGGCATGTTTTTGCCATGGTATCTGAGAGCAGCATGATATAGGGGCAGAGAGACTGATTCCAGCGATGTATCACTGTAATGATAAATATGTTGTATTTGTTCTTCTATAGGGGCGTTTGTGTTAGCATAGGGGGTCTTGTTTAGTAACAATATGGTATATATTTATTTGTACAATGGTATTATTCGCTGTCAGACTGGGCTGTGTACGGTATATTTTATTGTCTGCTTTTGTTTGTATTATGTTAGTTTGAAGAAAAACCTGAAGTCTATGGAATGAGGTTTGGGGAAGTCCAAAACGTGCCCCGGTGTCCATAGGACTCTGATTAATCCCTGCCTCTATAAGGCTCTACACCACCAGGGATAGTAGTATTTACACTTTTGCCACCCTAGATCCAGAGAAATATCATCATTAACTCTTTAACAAGCCCACCCAATCAGCACATCATCAATTCCGCTTTAACAATTCTAGATTATCCACTGAAGATAGCATACTAGTAATCTTTATTTATATAGCGCCAACATATTCTGCAGACTTTACAATTCAGAGGTTCATATACAAAAACAGTCATAAGTAACAATTATAAAAATACAATAATTAAAGCAAAATATGACATCCCTGCTCATGAGAGCTTACAATCTACAATGAGGTGGGGCTGACACACAGTACAGGTGCTTATTTACAAGGATAGTCCAGCCAACTTGAGGGAATGGGGAATAGATGAGAGCTGCATGAATGACCACCGGTCATTCTATTGGGTCTGGTGGAGCGGATAGGCTATGTCTAAGTGACTTCAATTAGGGAGCATGCTAGGTCGCTCTAAAAAGATGTGATTTTAGAGAGCGCCTGAAACTATGTAAGTTGTCGATAGACCTAATTTCTTGGGGTAGAGCATTCAAGAGGACTGGTGCAGCTCAGGAGAAGTCTTGGAGCCAGGAATGGGAGGTTCGGATTAATGCAGATGTTAGTCTAAAGTTGTTCCAAGAGTGAAGAGAATGGATAGGGTGATACAAATAGATGAGGGTAGAGAGGTAGGGGGGTGCACTGTGAAGAGCTTTGTGGGTGAGAACAAACAGTTTGAATTGTATCCTATGTGATACGGGCAGCCAGTGCAATGACTGGCACAGAGCGGAAGTCTCCAAGTAACCGTTAGCCAGATAGGTGGTCCTGCCTGCCGGACTGGAGAGGGGAAAGCCTAGTGAGGGGCCAATTAATAGAGAGTTGCAATAAGGCAGGAGTGAATCAGGGTGACAGTGAGTTTTTTTTTATTCCATAGTGAGAAAGGGGCAGATTCTGGAGATGTTCTTTGGGCGCAAGTGGCAAGAATAGACAAGAGATTGTATGTAGTGGGTGAAGGAGAGATCAGTGTCCAACATAATACCCAGACAGCGATCCTGCTGCCTAGGTATTATCATTGTGCCACACACTGAGAGGGAGATGTCAGATTTAGGGAGGTTAGTGGAGGGTGAGATCATAAGAAGTTCAGTTTTGAATAGGTTAAGTTTTGGAGATAGAGCAGACATTAAACTGGAAACTGCAGTTAGACAGTCATTGGCGTTCTGTAATACAGCAGAGGTAAGGTTAGGGGAAGAAGTGTATAGATGTGTGTCATCAGCATAAAGATAGTACTGAAAGCCAAATCTGCTGATAGTCTGTCCAATTTGGGCCATGTAGAGAGAGAAGAGAAGAGGGCCAAGGACTGAACCCTGAGGGACCCCAATAGTGAGAGGAAGAAGGGAGGAATGCTCTACCCCCAAAAATCAGGACCATCTACAACTTGCATGGCTTCAGACGCTCCCTAAAAACACATCTTTTCAAGGTGGCCTATCATGCTCCCTAACAAAATTCCTTTGTACTGTATATAGCCTATTCACTATCTCTCTGGACATAACTCTTCTTCAAACTCCACCAAACCCAAAAGATCTACACAGATTGTCTGGTGACCAGTTATGTAACTTTATTTCTATCCCCCATTTCCTCAAGATGCCTGAACCATCACTGTAATAAAACCCTGTACTTTGTGTAACCCCTATCCCGTTATAGATTGTAAGCTCTTTTGAGCAGGGCCACCTTTATTTTTTGCTTTATCTATTGTATTGTATTTTTTACATTGATTCTATACTTATTGTATTGTTTCCTATTATTGTACTGTATTCTTTCTCTACTGGTATTACTGTATTATATTGTGTATTTTCGTACTGTATTACACTGTGTATTTTCATCTATTACCCACTGTATTGTAAAGCGCTGCGGAATATGTTGGTGCTATATAAGTAAAGATTCTTTTTTATTATTATTATTATTATTATTATTAGGAAGTGGAGCCAGCAAATGAAACACTAATGGAGCGGTCTGATAGATAGGAAGAGAACCAGGAGCGAGCCATGTCCTTTATGCCGATTGAGTGCAGACCAGGCGCTTCAACAGTTTAGAGATGAAGAAGAGATTGGAGACTGGTCTGTAGTTATTAGCACAGGATGGGTCAAGAGAAGGTTTCTTTAATAATGGAGTAAGAGATAGAGTGTTTGAAGGAGGAGGGGAAGATGCCAGAAGAGAGGGAGAGATTGCAGATTTTGGTCAGGTGAGTAGTGACAACTGGAAAGAGAGACTAGAGTAGTTGTGAGGAAATAGGGTCAGTGGTGCATTTAGTAGGATGATAGAAAGAGAGGAGTCTGGAGACGTCTTCATCAGTGACTGGGTCAAATGGGGAGAGTGAGCCAGTGGAGATGTGGGGGAATGGGAGTAACAGCACTTGGAGGTTGGGAGCTGATTTCCTGATGGATGTTTTGTATTTTCTCTGTGAAACAGGAATCCAGATCATCAGCACAGAGGTCGGTGATATGGGCCTGCACTTTAGGACTGAGGAAAGAGTGAAAGGTGTCAAAGAGCTTTTATTTTCTCCATTGGCGTTCAGCACTCCTAAAGCATCGCTGGTTCTGAGGATGAGAGGTGCTACTTGGTCCAGGATGCTTCTGAGGGAGTCATTGTAGTGATTCACAGCCCAATCAGGACAGGAGAAGGAGGAGATTGGGTACAGTGATGAGTATAGAGGGTCTGTGAGTGTATGAGGGTTAATGGCCTATAGATTTCTGGATGTGTGCTAGGTAGGAGTGTGCTGGGGTGGGTGAGGATTTGTGAGTATGAAGAAGACAATGCTGTGGTCATACAGAGGAAAAAGAGTTATCTAAGGAGGAGGTGGAACAGAGCCGGAAAAAGACCAGCTCAGGGGTGTTTCCATCTGTGTGTGTCACAGATGTTGAGAGCTGTGAGAGGCCAAGAGAAGTGGTTAGAGATAGGCGCTGGGATGCAGATGGGGAGGTGGCGCTGTTTATGGGGATGTTGAATTCTCCCAGAATAAGGCTGGGTAATTCTGAGGACACTAAGTGCGGCAGCTATGCATAAAAATGGTCAAGAAACTGGGTGGGTGACCATGGGGGTGGTATTCCACTGCTACTCTGTGGGGGAGGGGATGGAAGAGCCTAATAGTGTGGACCTCAAAAGAAGGGAATGAGAGTGATGGAGCTGGGGGAGGATCTGAAAAGTGCATTGTGGGGACAGGAGTCAGCTGACTCCACCACCATGTCTGTTCCCAGGTCTTGGGGAATGGGAGAAATGTAAGCTGCCATGAGAAATAGCAGAAGGTGAAATAGCATCTGAATCCTGGATCCAGGTTTCAGTGAGTGCCAACAGGTTAAGAGAGATAGTGAGAAAGTAGTTGTGAATGAAGGGAAGCTTGTTGCAAACAGACTGTGGATTCCAGCACATGCAGTTAAAAGAGGGAGATGAAGGTGTGACTCACCGCTGCCGGGTTCTCAGGTCTCAGGCGATGCTTCACTTGTCACGGTTCCGCGCCTGAGGCTGTGGGGCCCGGTGGTCAAATGAAAGGGGGAAGGGATTGGGATAAAAGTCTTAATTGTCGTGACGCCACCTGTGGGTGTCCAGTGATGGCACCGGCGCTGCTTGGGCCTCCGGGGAATGGGCGGCAGCTAGATGGGATGCTCCCCACAGGATGAGCAGGAGTCCCCAGGGCCAGGAGCTGCACTGGATGGAATACGGCAGTTCGGGTAGTTTGATGCATGCAAGGGTTAATAACAGTCCCAAGGGAAGAAGGCACTGACACGATGCTTCTCTGTAACGGGTCTTTACTGTAGTTCTGGTACGGTACACAGTATTACAGTTCCCTGGGCAATGGACCGGGTGGTCCTAGCAATAAACAGCCTCTGTCCAGAGTTCCACAGTGTTCCTCTATTTCTAACTGTCCTTTGATTGTTGCCCTCGCTGCCTTGAAGTACAAGGTTGAGGTACTGGGAGGACCGCTCTTGGGTTACCTTAGCCGGGTTTCCAACCTGGGCTGTAAAGGGTCCTGAGTCCCAATGGTGGGTACCCCACTGGTAAGACTGCGGAGATCAGGGCTGTAGTGAGGCGCTCCTATAAAGCTACTCCGTCACTACGGTTTTGCAGGACAGCGGTAGACGACTGACTGCCTCGGAACCGGTGTCCGGCAGGACTGGGCATGGGTGTCTTTGGACCCGTTGCATAGTTGCTATTTGCCCACTTTCTTGTCTGGGTCACCGCTTGTTGTTGCCCTCCCTATTAAGTTGGCTTTCCAGGGCTGCATGGCACTGTGCAGACACCTGCTCTTTTTCCTCCTTCTTCACGTTCTCCTCTTCCCCTCCTATTCTCTCCCCACACTACACCTACACTCCTCCCACCAGGACCTGATTGGCTCTCTTCCTCTGAGTGGTGCATGTGGTACATGGAACTCTGGATTTAACTGTTTCATCACTGAGACGGAAGATATTACATCTTCAGTCAGGGATGCAATACCTTCCTGTGACGCACTCGTTGCGGGGCGCCACAGGTGTATAAGTAATGTTGATAAGGTTAGTAGGGTTTCTATGTGAGGTGGGGGAGGGGTTGGAGTTGGCAGAGGGTGGACCAGGATTAGGAGAGATATTGTGGCGCCCCTGCGACCAGGAGGGCACATAGGGAACTGCAGCCAGGTAAGATAGGAAGACAGTTTACACAACACCCTCACAGACATCCCACACACCACTAGAGGGCAGCACCCAACCCGGAGCCCGGGATTCTAGGCGGGCAAGGGGTGGTGGGTTTAGAGAACAGTGGGTGGGACAGTGGACAGGTCAGGTCATAGATGGTAGAAATAGAGAAGCGGAGGAGGAAGGAGTCAGTAGGCCGAAGTAGGCTGAGCAGTACAGACCAGAAGCACATGTCCTGGAGGAGTGGGGTGTATGGAGCGCAGAATCCGAAGAGCCAGTGTGTAGCCACGGAGAGAAAGCCCATCCGGAGCCAGCACCCAGGAGTGTGAGGGAAGAGAGGACCAGCAGCACTGGGTCCTAGTAACACAGCCGAGATGACCGACTGCAGGCGGAGTAGCCTTCTGTATGGAACCTGAGTCACACGGTAGAAGGGAGCCTGATAGAGCCTAGCACAGCAGGACTATTGGAGGCTAGGCTAGCAGCAGAGTGTCGGCGCTGAAGGGGACCGACGATTCACCCGGTTTCCCCAGACTACCAACAGGGAGTTCTAACTCCACGTTAGAGTTCCTACCCCAAGGACAGGCAGCTCAGTGGCGACCACAAGGACCCACAGGGGTCCGAGCTACCGCTAAACTGTCCGGAGACACACACACAGTGAGAGAGAAAGAGAGAGTAAAGCCTGGAAAGGACAGAGAATGAGTGAGGGGTCACAGAGAGGAATAACCTGGCTGCAGAAAGTAAAGAGGAAACCGGAGGGGAAAGTTGTAACCTGTGTAAAGAACTGTAACTGACTGTTGTACTGGAAAAGCTCCAAAGTAAACATGGTGAACCCTGCTTCTGACTCCCTTGCATGATTCTCGATTGTCTGTGCATGATTCCCTCCAGCAGGACTGCAGAGAGATCCCACCTGGAGAGTCACAGCCTGTCAGCTTTGGACACTGATTGAAGGAAGGCTGCAGCAGCCTTTCAGCTGACCACTAGGGCACGGATCCGGGCACCGACCACCGCCAGTGACAGAGAGCCCATACAAACACCAGGGATCCGAGTACTCCTGCCCTGGGTGAGTCACTTCGTGGAAAAGCTGGGTAGGAAAACAGTCACACAAGAATGAAAAGAATATGCACTAATCATGAAGGATATCAGAGGAATAGGAAAGCTGTGTTTAATTGAATCATACAAGGTTAAGATACAATGTGTGGCGCCAGTGCGGATTTGTGGCCACAGACGGTGATGCAGCTGGGAAAGGCAAGCTAGTCACCCCACACCAACACCCTACACATCCCCCATCCCTCAGCCTAGTTCTCCATGTAAGGCAAGGCATAGAAGGGGAGCTGGGTGGAGGGTGGAGTGCAGAGAAAAGGGTGGAGGAACTAGACAAGACCCTAGGAACACTAAGTTAGGAAGACCCAGTTCCTGGTAGCCGAGTCTGCCATGAGTGAGGGACACAGGAGGTTCAGGTTCCGGTTCCTGGTGTGTATAGAGGGAGAGGAACCGATCTGCTAAGCCGAAACACCCCAAGAGCCAAACTGTAACAGCGCAGAGGAAGAACGTGGACCCGATGGCCTGTGTCACTGTAAGGCCGGTCCGGGTCCCTGGTCGAGTCCCAAGGGATGGAAGGATGAGTCCACGGTGGGTCCAGATGAGTCAGGACGTTGCGAGGACCGGGCCAACACCAGGGTACCGACCCTGTAGATGTGGTTGGCAACTGTATGCCCCGGCCACGAATTAACCATCGAGGTGAAGGAGCTTTATGCCCAGATCCCAACCCCTGGCACACAAAGGAAAGACTGTCATATAGGACTAGGATTGCCAGTCAGGAAGGTCCACAGAAAGTCCACGACAGCTGGCCCAGAGTAGATGTATGGGAAGGAACGAGAGGCCCGAAAGGACTAGAAAGGGGGTGCCCCTAGTGAACTGTCCCAGCTGCAGAAGCAGTGATCGGAGCCGGTCGTGTACTGTGTTTTACTGAAGCTGTACAGACGTGAGTAAATACTCGGACAGACTCAAATCTGTGTGTGATAGACTCTTATTTACGCGACGGAAGCCAGCGCTCTCCTGCAGAGCAGCACACTGACTTCTACATGCCGGCAGGAGAGACTGCCAAGGAGGATAAGCGTGGAGCCTGACGACTGCATCGGTACACCTGCCTCGGGGACCACCAAGCCCTGCCCGTGGAGGGCTCACCATCCCGGTTGACACCTTCATCATCATTGCCCAGAGGCCTGGACGGCAGCAGTGGCTTTACTAGCCACAAACCGTGGGTGGCGTCACAAACTACTACAAAACTTTATTTCCCCTTTTCTTTATTTCCCTTTTTAGTGCCACACCTGGGACCACGGGACCGGGTCATGTCACCGGTAATCCCCACAGCCTTAGAAGCTGACATGGCCGGGTTTTGAGTACCCCCGTCGCCAGGGTGCGACAAATTACTAAGCATGGAGGATATCAGAAGCATAGGAAAGCATTAGCATTAACCGCTTTACTTCTTAGCCATGAGCAGCTGATGAGCTAATGATCTTAAAGGGGTTGTCCACTACTCGACAACCCCTATTTAAAAGCTCAAAATGTCCAATATAAACTAAACACATACACATCCCTCTCATAATGGCAATGTGAGTCCCGGTGGTCATACAAAATTGTTATGACATACAAGACCGCTGTAGTCAATCAGGGGCTGCTGATCAGCTGCAGTTTCTCAGTATCCAGTAAAAATGTAACTCCACCTCTATCGTTAGTTTATAATGCACGGTGTTGCCCAGTAGTGGTAGTATGTTATGGACATACTGGTAGTTGCAGGTCCATGTGATACCAGTGTATCATGGGGCTGACCTGGAACTGCAATTGATCACTGTACTGAGTCTGGTGATGTATTCCTGTACTTACGCTGTTTCTGATCATGTAGCAATCCAAAACGTGCTTCATGTTAAAACTAAAAAATCTTCAAAACTCAGTTTTGAGATTATGGGGAACATTTAGTTGGGGTTCTGCTCCAAAACGTCAGTGTAAACTGGGTGTGTTCACACTGTTGTCATGGAGCAGAAACTGAGCAAAAACTCCAAATCCTTATCAAATACTCAAAACTCTGCAGATGTACCCCTCTAAATTTCTTGTGGCGCTTCAGATTGCTTCCGTATGACAATGTGGTCCTTGGGCCAAACAATGTTGTGCAGCCCTGATCTAAATCATCCATTGTAGCTTTGCCAGTATGTTTAGGGTCATTCTTATGTTTAGGGTTGTTGTCCTGCTGGAAGGTGAACCTATACGTCAGTCTTAAGTCTTTTGCAGCCTCTAACAGGTTTTCCTCCAGGATTGCCCTGTATTTATCTCCATCCACCTTCTCGTCAATTTGTAACAACTGATAAAGATGCTGAAATATCTAGAGACTACTGGAGAATATGCAAGAAAGATGTACCTGCAGTGACCAGCAGATGGCGCCAAAACTTCCCTGTAGTGCTCAGAACCCAGGAATTGTTCTTCAGGATTTGGTAAGGTTGCACAGGTCAGAGAGTGAGTCCTGGGGAATAGAGAGAGCGAGGAGCTGGAGGAATCGGAGCAACCCACCCCATCAGTGCCAGAGAGCTGATGACCCGACTAGGTATAGAAAGAGGCTCTGTACAACACAGGAGGAATCTGGCAAGAAAAGGGCAGATCTATGGTTTATTCTGGATAGGAAGTTTGTTAACTTTAACCCCTTGACAATCTATGACATACCTATACATCATGGTTGGTAAGAGATCCCGACTTATTTTTTTTAGCCCATAGACACTGATTTCAATGATGAGAAAAGCGGATCAGAAAAATGCAGCAATAAGGCTTTGATCACACTGTGCTTTTTTGATCCTTTTTTTGGATCCATTTTTGCAGTGAAAATGCAATGAACGCGTCACTTAAATGGAATCCCAGCAAAGTCAATGGGTTTTCATTTTTGCTGTTCAATCTTTGCTTTCATGGCCTGGTGCGCTCTTTTTGTGGATCACTTTTCAAGGAAAAAAACACACCAGGTCATGAAAGCAAAGATTGAACAGAAAAACTTAAAAACCCATTGACTTTGCTGGGTTTCCATTTAAGTAATGCGTTCATTTCATTTTCAATGCAAAAACAGATCCAATAAAAGGATCAAAAACACACAGTGTGAACATAGACTTACAGTAGAAAAATGCTCTGTGCTTATTGGTTTGTTAACTGTGACATAATTACGCCTGTTACTGTGTCTGTTGCCCTCTAGGGGCTAAGGTAAGGACTGCTCCCCCGTCAGGAGCGTATATATGTCAGCACTGGTGCTCTTGGTGGGAAGGGCTTAGTATATAAAACGGAGGGCGCATGATGGATAGCTAGGAGAGTCCCCAGTAGGTGGAAAAGAATTCCACGATGCCCTATTTGGATTTACTGCCACTGATCCTGGCAAGAGATGTACATAGATGTACAAATCCGGGGAACCAAATAGACTTGGTATTGGTTGCAAGGAAAGTGGTCCCCAAAGTTGGCTCTATTGGATCCCCACAAAAACCACTGGTCGGACGTTAGTGGGGGTTCCACATGCGGTCGAGGAACCGGAGTAGCGGGCGTCAGCATAGAGGTACAGTAATGTGGGGAGCTGTCTACGTTATACAAAGGAACTGTACATAACCAGGAATTATGTAACATTCAAGAAGGTGCTCATGTTTCACAAGATTTTTCAAGCAAAGAACTTCTGTCTAAACTGATTGACCCTTTGAGTGTCTTGTCTCTCACTGAGGGAGTATACAAACTCAACTTTTTGATCGAAGAGCCGGCCATGGTGCTTGATGTTGTGCATCGAGGCCTGAAGTGAAACCTGACTATCCTGCCCCACACTTGGCATAGACGGCAGAATGACCTCACGTGTCCTAAACAACAAGGCCCTGCTCGCAGGGCAAATTTGCTAAATTGGAGAAGCGCCGTCTGTGTGTGGCTAAAAAGACTTAAAATGGCCACCACCATGTGGAGAAAGAGACAATCCTATTGTGGCTGGATCCATTGCTTAGAACAGCTGGCCCTTGGGAGGAACTGCGAGTATTTCTCGTCCATGGTGTGTGCAACCTAAGAGAACACCCCACCCATTGCTGAGTTCCAGCTGGGAATGCGTGGAGGTGGAGAAATAACAGGTAAGATGGCCAGAGAAGGCCCAACCCTATGAGACGTAGCCTGGGGAATGGCTACTCGCTTGACAGATCAGGTTGTCACCATCTTGCCTCAGATCAATTGGATGCATGGACTGGAACAACACCTTTTTTTTTAATGCGCATTAGGTTAGCCATCGGGTTTGCCGACATAGGACTGTGTCGGGATGATTTTGGTCTGGAGAGACAGGAGAAGAGGCTTGTTTACCAGGTTACCCAAGTCCAGCTTGGCGATGTCCCTGGAGGTGGTGGATCTACCAATGCTGCTTAGGAGTGACCCCACTGGGGAAACAGTATCTGAGTTCCCTCCTTCCTGTGAAGTGATGGAGGAAGTGCGAGGGTCACCAAGTGGAGCTCCATTGGACGTGTGGAACCCCGCGACACAGACCCTGGAGGACGTCTTTGCTTACCCTCTGGCGGAGGTCAAACTTCCCCACTTCTCTGTTATATCCAGAATGATGTGAAGTGTGTGGTCTAGGTGATAGAGAGGAAGAAATGCAGACGGCGTCAGATGTGGACCCAGCTCGCCCTCCCTGGCGGAGCTACTGCAGCCACTGTGGCGCCCCACTATGTAGGTGCCACAAAAGGGGTACTACACCCATAAAAGCGGTGTAGTTACCCCACTGCAAATAGATTTATGCACAGTAGGCGGAACCCTAAACCCACACCCCACACTAGTCACACAGAATGAGGGAACCCAGGAGGGTATATAGTAACCCCCAGGGGGAACTAGAGAGGAGTAGCCCGAGGGTGGGTGGACGGTGAGCTAGATGGTGGGTCTGGACCAGATAAGAAGTGTCTGGGACAGGCTCTCCCAGCACGAAGGAGGGTCACCTTGGCTGAGGGAACCAGGGGAAGATAAAGACAGATCCCTGAGACAGAGAAAGGAGCAAGAAACTCGGGTGGGAGTTCGCTCAAAGTAGAAACCGGGTACCGGAGCCTGCACCTGCAGGAACCTTCATGGCCTGTAGAAAATCCGTTGAACTGGGGTATATACAGATACGGCCCTGACTCCTAAAGCACCCATTAGAGGGGAACCAGATGCTGCTGGTGAGCCGCTGTGCATAAGAGGCCACAGAGTCCCGGGAGCTGCAGTATTCAACAGAAGGTTTTCCCGACGGGAGCAAAAGGGAGGTAAAGAGAGACAGCAGGAGGTCAGACTTAATCTCTATGAAGTCAGACTTCACCCCGCCACTGGGAGGCAAGGGAACAGGAGGAACAAGAAAGGCACATACGTTGGTTCCGTCTACCTACTACTAAAAATCTGTTTGCAGCCACCCATCACCACTTGTCTGATAACATCAAACTATACTGTGAGCTGTAATGACTGCTGAGTTCCAGTAAAGTACCCGGTGAAGTGACTCGTCGACTCTGCTGCATCTTTTCCTAGCATAAATTGATTCCTTCAACTGAATCGCTGCCCCGGCGGTCCAGTCCTGCCAGCGGAGGACTACACCATCATTGCCGCAATACCATCGACCACTGAAGGACTGTAGCGGCGCTGGTGAGCATCACCAGGTACTGCAGGTGGCGTCACGACAAACTTGTACATAATCCTTGTAAATAATTCCCCCTTAATCATTGACCACCAGCGCCACAGCCTCAGGCAGCCACCCGTGACCTCCAGACTGAGCCTGAGATCTGAGTACCCTGCCCTGGGTGAGTCACCACCCGGATCAGTTATGACTGGGTGAAGCATATGGAAATATCTCAGAGGTACCCATTTCTTTGTGAGGCTGGTAGCGGTGACTCTGTCTACTTTAACGCCAATTCAGTGAGTGGGGGCCCGGCTATAGCGTGGGTTGACGGAGTAAAATTTATAGAGGAAAGCAGTCCTCGGGGTTGGTATGGGATTTACCCCTAACATAAAGTACAATGTGTCATGAAAAAGAAAACTGTCTCAGAATCACTGGGATCCGTTGAAGCGTTCCAGAGTTATTAACTCATAAAGTAACAATGGTCACAATTGAAAAAAAATGGCCAGGTCATGAAGGTGAAAACCTGGCTCATGGGTGAAAGGGTTAAGTTTCATAGACAATAAAGCGCACTCAAATTCTTTTCCTGTACCAACAATTATTATCTACATTTACTTGTGTCTTTGGCAGGGCAGAGAATCCCATTTCACCTCCATTATTATTGCGGGTCTGCGGCAGCCATATTCAAGTGCATTGTGTTCACCAGGTGAGCAATTCCCTATATCTTGATATTCTTTTATCCGAGACAAGACCCTATTGTGCTATTGTTATTCCACTTTATCTTCACTACAGAGTTCTTTTTTAGAATAAGAAGAACAGATCTGTCACCTAAAAAGTGTGAATAATGCCTCACACAGTTCTCCAGCACACAAGACTGATTCAAGATTTATTTAAAGGGGTTGTCTGTTATTCTCATTCCATGTTTCCCACATTTAGAAAAAAACATACTCGCCTGCCGTGCTGGCGCCATTCCAGCGGTGTCAGTGCTCACGTTGCTGGGGATCACATGAGATTGTGACACGAGCCCCACGCTCAATTGCTGCCCGCTTCTCTCTCTCTATGCCTTTGGACATAAGCGTTAATCAACAAGATGTGAGAGCAGCGGCTGACGTTCAGTTCCTGATCATTACTCCTGAGTCTGAAGACTAATTCAGAATAACCATTCTAAATTCAAATGATGCGGAAAAATCTCCAATAATATGATCAAAATACTTTATTAGGAACAACAGAGAAAACCACTTAAAACAGACAGACCTTCAACAAGAGGTGGTGGTGAGTATACACACATAATGGTGGGGGACTTCAAAAGGTCAATAAGGGTATGTGCACACTGGCCGGCGGGTTGGTCGGCGGCGGCTGGGCGGACCCGCCAGGAAGCTCCGGAGCCGTCCACCGGCATCCTGGCGGGTATGTGCGGCGGGTGACGGGCGGGTGCCGGGCGGGTGGCCAGCGGGTCAGCGCCGGCGGTATTGCGGCGGCTGGAAGCAGTACATGATTCTGCTTGCAGCCGCTGCAGAACCGGCCGGTTTATAGAACATGCTCATTCGTTGCTAACCCGCTGGGAACCCAGCGGGTTAGCAACGGATGAGCATGTGTAAACCGCCGGTGTGTGGACACCGGGTGTCGGTTTACATAGGTTTTAATGTTAATCCAAACGCCGGTTTGGATTCACATAAATTTACATGAAATTTATGTAAACCAACCGGCGGTTTACACACCTAAACCAACCCTAACCCGGCCAGTGTGCACATACCCTAAGTCCGTGCCAAAACAAAGAACGGTTCACAAATGCAATTATCTAATCAATCCTCGCTCTTAAAAATGGACCAAAACAATACAAGCATTTGAAATGGAACAATAGGGTATTTTTTTAAAATATACTCTATATATACTGTATACTAGAAACAACATAAATCACCTGGGCAATTTTGCATAGTTTCTGCACTCAAATGTATTGTCAAGTTACTATTGCCCTGTGACAAAGGCCGCTGTACTCACGTAGGTCCAAGAAGTGGAGGAGTAATTGTGGGGAGAGATCACTACATCTAACAGAATCAAAGAATGGTTGTTACCAGTATAGTATCTTTGAGGAATAAGGAGCTGTGTCACCTATCTGAACACTAGGGGGTTACACCATAATCTGCAACTCAGAAAACCACTCATTATCACCTTGTGCACCACAGCTTAGTTACTTCACCAAGGTTTCCACATGACTAATAAAAGACCTACCATGGATGTATTTATTGATACGAACCTTATGGACAGGGCTTCTAAAAGAAGCATCACCCACTCCAGTCAGACTCACGACACACCTCGCCTCGACGAGTTTCGAGAGTGGGCTTCGTCGCCTCCCCAGTGGACCCTAAAGAGAGGGAGGCCCCCATCTGCAGGAGGACGGGTTAGCAAGAGTAGAGAAAGAGAACATCAGAGGAGTGCGTCAAGACCGGACGCAGGATGGAGAGCATCCTAGGGGACACGGGAGTGGGAGATCCACCCGTGTGCATCAAATCTGGCTCAACCAGAGTTGGGCAGAGGGACGGATTGCCTGAGGGGACTGGCCCCGATCTAGTGGGAGTGCTGTACGCCTCAGCCAGGAAAACCGGAGGCCATCGTTTCTGCATGAGCGGTGGTCACCAACTTTGGATAATCGCCGGGATGGTGGCTAGAACTAGGGTCAGGGGACGTGTCGACGCAGTTGCCCGACAAGGCCCGCCGCCATCAGCCTGGGATCCTGCCCATGAAGGCGCTGGAAAGGAGACAGAGTATACAGCGCAGAAGAGAGCAACCAGGAAAGGCTATGAATGGTGTCTTGGCAGAATGACCCTAATCATCTGGGAACTAACCTGGCTGCACTTTGGAGGAGCACAGCAACCAGCTGGGTGAACTTGACTGACCATCAAGTAAAGGTAACGAACTGCATGAACTGTGTTTCTCTCCTTCCTCACCATCAGCACCCTAAAGGTACCTTTATACGCGGCAACTTTTCTAGGAATTTCACTGGCAACTTACTGGTTGCAGTGAAATCATGGAGACATTGTTCCATTTGTACACAGCAACAAGATGGAACAATGTGTCCATTATTTCACTGCAACCAGTAAGTTGCCAGTGAAATTCCTAGAAAAGTTGCTGTGTGTAAAGGTACCTTTATAGATTGTCCACACCATCCCTGGGGCCAAGCTCCACCTGTGGGGAGTTTAACCATCCCTGCTGCCATCTGTCATTACCACCTCTCAACAACCTCTATTATTTGGAAATCAAAATAACGACTTCCGGTATATGGAACGTATACAGGAGGGTGCGGCTCGACGTGGAGCTTAAACACTCTAATCTTTGCCCCTTGTGTGCCTCAGTGCTCCAACAAACACCGCACAATTTGTTTCTTCTTTCACCAAAAATGTTTGTGCCTACATGTTCTGCCAAGTTGTACTTATCACTTTTACCATCTTTGGGTGCATAAGTGTATCTTTTTTTTAAGCGTGGGGGGGGGTATACACATAACAATTACAATTCCCCTGTTGTTTTTTGGGGATGTTCAACCATCATGGAGGAAATTCCCAATATGTGCAATTTTTAGTATTTTTTTTATAGTACATAATTTTGGGAGGGGAAATATGATAAAGAATTATATTTGGTTTTTGAAGTTCACACAGTTGAACCAACGTGTCGGTAACTTGTCAGTCACACGGCAATAGGGGGCTGGGGTCATACTATATATTACACGTCTTTGTCCAACAAAACATGTATCTGGCAAACTGAATATTTCATAAAAGAAGATGAAGGAGTTTTCATTCCGCATCAATAATATTTTCCTCCCTCACTCTGAATTGCATGATATCAGCACATTTCTAGTCTAGCAGAAAGCTTGGGAAAACATATTTGCTTTTTGTAAGGCTTAAACTAAAGAAACAAAGTACAGCCGATGGTAAAGTAACATAAAGCATCTATAAATGTGATGGGCTCCACTATTCCTGTCCTTAATGCTCAATGCTAACCAGCCATAGAATAATGAGAACATTGCATGCCATTTATAAAGTGCTTCCCTAGCTAAATAATAAAAGTGGCATGATACTTACTCCTTGTGCCTCAGACAGAGGCAGAAAAATATATTGATGCAACCTGTGCGGCCACACAGGGGCCCATTTCCATCTCCAAAGCAGGTGAATTGTCCTTTTGATACATTTTTGGCCTCAAAAGGACGCATATATTGTTTATGATAGATCCTGGAGGTCCCGTGCATCCAATAACGGACAACCCCAAACAGGAAGTTGATATCACCAACCATTCCCATTTTATTTAGGTGTATCCATATAAATGGCCCACCCTGTACATTATGTAGGGTCAACAGGGACAAATATACAGGAGGACCAATCGCAAAAATCCTTTAAGTAACCCAAACTTGCCCATGTAATATTGATAGTCTACACTATGCGGATTGATGTCTCTGTTTTTGAAGTTATAGATAAAACCCCACATACAATATAGGGTAGGTGGTGTGGCTCCCTTTGCATACAGCTAACCCATTGAGATAGGCTGTTTATATAGGATAATTACATCATCTGCATTTTAGGGTGACTATATAAGCACTAAGCTAATATCAAATACTCTCGATATTGACTAGGTTTCCCATCTTTTTTTTATATACCTCTCTCCACCAGACAATTTTAAGATTTGTATCAACATATTGGTTGCCTTGGTAAATATAAACTACGGTATATCATAATATATGTGGATACTTTTTCATGATCTGTATTAATATTGTGCCTTGAGATTTTATAATCTGTCCTACTGTTTATCTTTGTACTAGGGATGGGCGAATCTACTCGCTAGGACTCGTTACTCGGCGAGTAGTAAGGGACTCGCAGGACTCGGTACTCTGCGAGTTTCCCAGCGAGTACTCGCACAGTAACGAGTCCAATGCAAGTCAATGGCAATCCTAGTTTTGTCAGAGTTTACTTTTTCTCACTCGTTAGACTCGCTATATCACATCGCTATGTAGCTTGAATCTCCCCAAATCGTTTAAACAATCACATCGCTTCACGGATACCCGCTGTCAGCAGTGAGTCTGAGCAAGTCTGAGCGAGTCTTAGCGATTCTGAGCGAGTCTACGAATCCGAGTCCTATATACTGTATTCGGGACTCGCGAATACAGAATCTGTTATGTTCCGACAAAGCTTCCGAGACAGCCTAGCGTGTTAGGTCAGAAAACTTGTGAAGATGGACAAGCATGTTAGCCAATCATATTCAGTAATGCCACAGCCATGTTGGTTGTGGCAGGACTATGATTGGCTTCTGTCCATCGTGATGCCTATGTCATGTATGAGAGGCGAGGCTGTATATAAGCCTTGCCACCGCCATTTTGGGCACATTCCTGTGAAGATCTGACCTAGAGCAGGGTGAGGTAGATGCTGGAGCAGATCATAGGGATTGTCAGTCAGTGTAGGGAACCTTAAAAATTCCTTATATTTACCCCAAACAGCTCTTGTGAGAGCTACCAGGAGGATAGAGGAGTACTGTGTAGAGGACTGTAGGCAGGGAGGAGCAGCCTTACAGTGCTCACAGGACCGACCTCATAGGTTAGCTTACTCACTCAGCTGTCCTAATAGCTGAAGTCAGAGGCTTAGCTGAGGTACTATTTACAATTTTTTTGCACCTGATAGATTTTGAGTTCTAAAAACTCCTTCAGCTTTATTTTGTCTGTGGCAGATCAGTGCGTTGCTGCTCTACCTGCAAATAGCACGTACGCCACCTACTTGTGCGACTACTTGTGCGCACTTAATAATTTTTTCAGGGACTAGTGTGCTGCTTCACTGACAAGTGTTAGCACACACTTAACCCGCCAGCAGGTGACGCCTACAGCAACACCTAACTCCATCTTGGTGGCTGTGCGCACTTAATAATTTTTTCAGGGACTAGTGTGCTGCTTCACTGACAAGTGTTAGCACACACTTAACCCGCCAGCAGGTGACGCCTACAGCAACACCTAACTCCATCTCGGTGACTGTGCATTTGTCAACAATGTCACAAAAGCCACAATAGATCTCTCTTTCTCACATCTAAAATTCCCAGTACTCAACAAAAACGTGTCTTGAGGCCGGAAGAGCATGACCAGATAACATCTTGGATGGCTGATAAGACCTCGACCACTGGTTCTTGCAGTACACAATCGTCCTTGCCAACACAGTCTAGTGTCGCTACAGACAATGCAGGGCCATCCAATCCTCAAAGGCTTCCTATTTCCTCAACCCATCGGCAGCCAGAGGAAAACTTGGAGTGCGACCTTGGTCACTCCGATGATTTATTTGGTTCTTATCAGCCCTCGATTGCATCTGGCCTTTCTTTGTCACTGCCTGACGAGATACTTCAAGAAGACGTAATGTCTATTCATGGCCAAAGTTTTGAAGCACCTCGTACTGAAAAAAGCCACTTTCAGCAAAGGCATACAGCATCTCAGGAGGTGGATGATGATGAGAATGATGAGACACACATCTCATCTGGCCAGCCTGCTCAGTCACGTTATCCAGAAGACTTTGAAGAGGAAGGCGTGGATGATGAGATCACAGATCCTACCTGGACTCTTGGCATGCATAGCCAACAGAGAAAGCCAGGAGGAGGAAAGTGACTATGTACTACCGCCAAAAGCACCCAGGCTTACTCCTTTCTCCAGAACACAAACTGTGAGAACAGTTGGCCAAATTGTGTCAACTGTTGCACAAAGTGTACCAACTGTTGCCCAAACTGTAAACACAGTTGCCCAAACTGTGTCAACAGTTGGTGTTGTACAGAGTCATCCTCCTCTGCCTCCAATTCAACATAAAGGACGAAAAGCCATTGTGTGGCAATTTTTTAAGGATGCCACATCTGTACCAAATATGGTTATCTGTAACATCTGCCATGCAAGGCTAAGCAGAGGCCTGGGAAAAGGAAACCTGAGCACCAGCAGTATGCGTAAGCATATGTCTGTTAAGCACCCAATTCAGTGGTCGGCCCATCAGGGTTCACAATTAGTGCCTTCTGATCCCAACACTTCCAGGCCACCTCAGATCCATCCTTCACCAGCTAGTGTTCAGGCATCAGCTCCTGCTCAAACGTACTCCTCCCAAGCTGTGCTACAAGAGAGACATGACAGTAGTCAAGCCACTGGTCAGTATGCGCCAAATGTCCAGTTGTCTGTGCCACAGCTGTATGAAACAGAAAAAAACAGCACTGTTGCGCCACACCACTAAATTTCACCACAATGTGGTTCTATTAAACGAACACTAACCTTTCCAGTTTGTGCATGAATCCGCACAACCAGATTAAGCGTATAGGGAGATAGGGTCCATAAAGTTGATGATCATCAGACCTCTGTGTGAAGAGAGGATATTTTACGCTCCTTGAGTTAGTGGAAATCACTTCCTAGTCTCCTCAGAGACGGCTGATCATGTGATGAACACAGGTGGAGTTTGGATGATGCACTGCCAGGTCCTATGGACTTGCCCAAGCTGCTCGCTACACCGCGCTCCCCGAAGGGAGAATAGGTATGAATGATAGAAGGAGCGGTGTTAGAATGCGGCGCTAGGTAACACAAGATCAAGCATTCATAGAATTACCTTAAATTTATTACACAAAGCTGCAGGGTGCGACCACAACGCGTTTCAACACACAAATTGGCGTCTTTCTCACTTGAGAAAGACGCCGATTTGTGTGTCGAAAAGCGTTGTGGTCGCACCCTGCAGCTTTGTGTCATAAACTTAAGCTAAATCTATGAAGGCTTGATCTTGTGTTACCTTGCGCCGCATTCTAACACCGCTCCTTCTATCATTCACAGCTGTATGAAAGGCAGCGGAAGTACCAATCGACACACCCATTTTCCCAAAATGTGACTGCGCAAATTGCAAAGTTGTTAGCTGTGGAAATGCTGCCGTTTAGGCTTGTGGGTACAGAGTCTTTTCGGGAGTTGTTGGCTTTGGCAGCACCACGATACTCTGTACCCAGCCGCTACTTTTTCTCACGTAGTGCCGTCCCTGCGTTACACCAGCACGTTGTTAACAACTTAAAGCATGCACTAACAAATGCTGTAACCGCCAAAGTCCACCTAACAACGGACACGTGGACAAGTAGTTGTGGACAGTAACGGCTCACTGGATCAACCTGGTGGACAGTGTCCCAACTTCGCAAAGTGGACCATCTGAGATACTACCAACTCCACGAATAGCGGGCACAACATCATTCCGGGTGGCTGCCTCATCATATATGTCCAGTACACAATCTGCTTCTGCAACTTCCTTGTCCACTGCTGAGCTGCCCGCACCATCACGTCCAAGTTGGGAGCTTTGCAGTAGTGCTTCAGCAAGGCGACAACAGGCTCTTCTGAAGCTTATCTGTCTAGGTGACACACCTCACACTGCAACTGAGCTGTGGAAGGGTCTTAAGCAACAGACTGATGAGTGGCTGGCCCCACTGCAACTACAACCAGGTCTTGTTGTCAGCGATAATGGACGAAACCTTGTGGCGGCACTAAAGCACGGTAACCTTGTTCACGTGCCTTGCCTGGCTCACGTGCTGAACCTAATAGTTCAGAAATTCCTAAAAATATACCCCGAGTTATCTGACCTACTGGAGACGGTGAGGCGAATTTGCGCCCATTTTAGACATTCGTCCACAGCAGTTGGCAGTCTTTCAGCCCTTCAAAACAAATTAAATTTGCCTAAACACCGGCTAATTTGCGACATGCCCACGCAATGGAACTCAACATTCCATATGTTGGCAAGGTTTAATGAGCAGCAGAGGGCAATAGCAGAATATCAGCTGCAACATGCCAGTCACCACGGAAGTCAGACCAGACACATTAGTACTTTCGAGTGGGTCTGGATCGCTGATCTTTCTGAGTTGCTGGAGAACTTTGAATACTGCACCAAACTTGTCAGCGGTGATCAGTCCATTATCAGTCTCACCATCCCCATGCTCTGTTTGCTTAAAGAATCGCTCCTGAATCTGAAAACAGAATCTTTGAGGGCCCAGCGGATGGCTATGGAGCCAGAATTTAACATCGCTGATCCTAGCCAGCCAAGCCAATATCAGCAGGCTACATTGGGTCTGGAAGAAGAAGGTGATGAGGGTGATGATGAAGAAGATTCATTTTTCTGTGGTACTGATGTGAACCCTGATGGTACTCCCAACCCTACGTTTATGTCGGTACAGCATGGGTGGGCTGAAGAGGAGGAGGCAGAGACCGATGTAGAGGCCAT
>JARQOC010000001.1:560903058-560960025 GCA_033576535.1 Allobates femoralis | reverse complement strand
CCAAAATGGCCAACTTCAAAATGGCCGCCATGGTCACCACCCATCTGGAAAAGTTTTCCCCCTCCCATATACTAATGTGCCACAAACAGGAAATTGATATCTCCAACCATTCCCATTTTATTTAGGTGCACCCTGTATAATACACCCCTATATTCCTCCATCTATTATGGTGCACCCCATAGTCCTCCAAATGGTATAATGTACCTCATAGTCATTAATATAGTATTATAGCCATTGGCGACAAGTAAACTCACTGACAAAAAATAAACCCCTCACCTCTGCTCTTTCTGGTCTATGTAGTGACCTGTGTTCTGCAGTTCTGCACATCTCGGCATAGCGGACACATAGTAGCAATGTCATCGCGCCCATTGGGCGGAGATGTCAAACATCTGGAGAATAATGGACTGCTCCCTCTATTAACATCTCTTTCAAATTTATTGGGATCTGCAGTGCCAATATACTTGAAGGTGCAATGCCAGATGGGGGAGAGGGGGGTGTCAGTGCCAGCACTGGTATCGGGCCCCCTGTCTCATGGGTTCTATGGTGACCACCATTGGCAGTTGCCTCTGTACAACACATATGTTTTATATGAATATAGATTAGACCTTTGCAAGTATTTATTTTACTTTTGTACACTGGTGGACACAGACAGAAAAGGGCCCCTGTACAAGAACAGTAGACGGGGCCCTTTGTAGTCCAATAACTCCTCAAAATTCACAACTCCACCTGCTTTGGAGGTGGAAATGGGCCCTCTTACCTCTTGGGCCCACTAATGATATGTGCACCCCTGCCTTTGTATTTATATAGAATACACAGGTACAGTATATATTACATTACACAGGCTTCACTGGATGGATGGATGGATAGAGTCAGGGGACAGGGTCAGTCCAAGCCTGGACCCTTTGGAGCAGTAGTGGCTGAAGATCGCCGTCAGAGACTGTCTTTACCATGTCTTTGATACAATGTCTTTAGTATTTTATAGAAATCATAACAGTGCCCTGGATTTTTTCTATTGGTATAATTAGTCATCATTTGTGTTTTGCGGCTGTTCCGTAGGAATGTAAGTTGTATGATATTGTAGCGCTGTGTTAAAAGCCAGAGTGATTATAGCCTCCTCATTGAACTGTTAAGAGTACTTAACATAAGAAATCCTTCTTTGATGAATGGAGAATCAGAGAACACTTGTAAGAATCACTTCAATGCAGATGACTCCACAAACCATACATAATATAAGTACGGTGCTCCTCATTATAAGACTAGTTAAAATCACAGCTTAAAAATAGTCTCCAGTGATTCATTGAACAGTATATACCTAATACAAGGAAACCAATACACCATGAAATAGAATACATAGAATACAAAGTATGTACTTTAATTTTAACAATTGCCAATAATAAAATCATCAATATGTGAAGTTGGGGTTATGATATCATAGGCCAGTCTGGCTACATGCTTTATTTTTATGGGTAATAAGACTCCGTGCTGAGATCCTCTCTCCATAGAACCTACAAACAATCCATTCAATCAGTTTCCATTTTTCTTTTTTTTTTTTTAATGCTTTAAAGGGAACCCACCATGGGGCGGGGGGGGGGGGGCTATTGAGGCAGTTGCCCCCCCCAGAAGGGACCCTGTCACCCCCTTTGGCCAGTGGAATATCTACGGGAACCTGGCGGTGAATTTTCCCCGGGCCAGCAGGGGGGCACAACCTGGCCTTCTGCTGCAGCACCCGAGGTCTCTCCCCACCGGCCACATCTTCTGTCTTCCCCTCAACCCCCCACCCCCCGCAGTGTGAGCCGACTTTTCTCTGCCCCTGCTGTCAGCTGACAGCGGGGGCAGAGAATCTGAAGCCGCCGACTCCTGCAGGCCATTGTACACAAAGCATATATTAGACGCTCTGTATGTACAATGGAAGCCCTGATTCACGACATTTCCGGGTCAGGGCCACATCATCAGGTCACCTGATTACACCGATGACGTCACCCGGCAGAGGCGACAGAAGGATGGAGCGCAGCATTCCACACTGGAGCTGGGGAAAACATGGGGCATTAACGTAATTAGGGGAAGGGGGACAGGGTTGGGGGGGTGTATGAGGAGCAGAGTGGGGGGAGTATGAGGAGCAAACTGGGGGGAGAGGATATGGGGTGTATGAGGAGCAGAGTGGGAGGAGTATGAGGAGCAAACTGGGGGGAAAGGATACGGGTTGTATGAGGAGCAGAGTGGAGGGAGTATGAGGAGCAAACTGGGAGAACAAAGTGGGGAGAGAGTATGAGGCACAAGCCGGGGGAGTATGAAGAGCAAACTGAGAGAACATGGTGGGGGGGAGTGGATGGTGGGAGTATGAGGAGCAAACAGGGGGCAGGGTGGGGGGAGTGGATGGGGGGTGTATGAGGAGCAAACTGGGGGGACAGGGTGGGGGGAAGTAGGAGCAAACTGGGGGAGAGGATGGTGGGAGAATATGTGAACCAAACAGGGGGAGAGGATGGGGGAAGTATAAAAGGAGCAAAAGAGGGGGAGAGGGTGGGGAGTGGTGTATGTGGAGACAGCATGAAGAGAAAATGGTGGATTTGAGGACACAATACAGAGCAACGGGAGATGGGTATAGACACAGTATGTGAAGGACAGTATAGGAAGCAAGAGGGTACGTTTGAGGATCCAGCATAAGGAGTTAGGGAAAGATGGCTGCGGAATAGTATGTGGAGTGAGGGGGGATTATATGGGTGTGGAGACAGTATGCGTAGTGAGGGGCATGGTTGTGACACAGCATGTGGAGTGAGGAGGGATAGGTGTGGACAGAGTATAAGGAGTTGGGGGAGTTATATGGGTGTGGATACAGTATAAGGAGTGAGGGGGGATGGCTGTGGCACAGTATGTGGAGTGAGGGGGATCGGTGTAGACACAGTATGGGTGTGGATACAGTATAAGGAGTGAGGGGGATGGCTGCGGCACAGTATGTGGAGTGAGGGGGGATTATATGGGTGTGGAGATAGTATGCGAGGTGAGGGGCATGGTTGCGACACAGTATGTGGAGTGAGGAGGGATAGGTGTGGACAGAGTATAAGGAGTTGGGGGGTTATATGGGTGTGGATACAGTATAAGGAGTGAGGGGGATGGCTGCAGCACAGACTAGAGTGTGAGTATTGTGGGGTTGTATGGAGAGGGGGCAGCATGCAGGGACAGTATGTTGAAGATGGGGAGTTTGATGAGATAGAATGGTATAAACAGTGGGCAGTATAGGGGACATAGTGTTAGAGGACAGTGTGACCAAGGCGCCCAGTATGTAGGGAGAGGGCAGTGTGTGAGGACATGTGCCATGAGAGGGACAGTGTGTAAATCATAGGAGGAGCAATTATTTAATCTGGGCACAGTGTAGGGCAGATATTATTACTTAGGAGAATTTTGACAATCCTGCTATTTTTAAGGGTATCGTGTCGGGATGTCCTGCAGAAGACTGGAGACGATGGACGTCTGCAGAGATGAACTGCGGATGTGAAAAGTCATCAAGGTGTCTGGACAACATGAAGGAAAGAAATAGACAACCCCGATCAGAGATAAGGTACCTGGATGTAAATAATTATTTGTGATAATGACTAATTCTCATGTGTACTGTGGTTCCTGTATGCTTCTATTGATGGCTGGTAACAACAACTCCCAGTACCCTTCCATTGTTAAGGATGTAGTAGGAGTTGTAGGTTCATGCAGTACAAATGTGTGACCTGACATTACAATTGTTTTACCAAGTACTGATAGTGGTTGTGATGATGAATTGTGTTAATGATGAGGGTTCTATTTATGTATTTCTGTACCTCTGGTGGGTCTGGTGATGTATTGATGTGGGTTTTGACATAGTGCTTCTGTATTGATAGGGGTTATATGGATGTATTTCTGTACTGAGGAGGGTTTTGATGCTGTGTTTCTGCACTGATGAGGGTTCTGGTGATGTCTGTCTGTACTGAGAGTTTTGACATAGTGTTTCTGCACTAATGGAGAGTATATGGATGTATTTCTGTAACTCTGATGGGTCTGGTGATGTAGTTTTGTGGTGTTTGTGCTGTAGTTTTGTGCTCGCATTGAGCACACAGACCTGCGCCACTGCGCAGGCATGAGAACAATGTGACATACACAGGAGCGGTGGCCTTTTCACAGGAGTGAGGCGGGCATTTCAACCAGTGGGGCGACAAGGACCAGATTGAGCAGATCCTCCCGGACTATTTTCAGCTAATTTCCATACCGCACAGGAGATATTAAAAGTTCATTGTTGAGGTACACAGGGGAACCGCTGAGCATATAGAGTAGTCACAGGAATCCCAAATACATCATGTATAAAGTGGTGGGTAGGGGTTAGAACGGACAAAAGGGAGTGACAGGTTCCCTTTAAAGGGAACCTGTCAGCTCTTTTTGAAATTCCTGCCTCCTGTGGTACTCTGACGCGCTGGCCGAAACATCATATCTGACCCGGTTCATGTGTTCGTCACGGCATCAATATGCACACTGCGCATGCTCTGGAGCCCGGCCGAACACGTGATCAGCCCCCACAATGCACCAGGCCGGTGGCTTGCCCCCCTAGTTTTGATCCTGGGTACGCCCATGCCCCCCGGGCCTAGGAAGGTAAAAGAGCCACCTTCAGCATCACTTAGGCTGCATTCTGTGAAGGTGGCTCTTATGTGTATTATCCCCAGGTACACTGAAATAATCACTTTTATCAATTTGCCTCCATACCTTTACTGAGACTGATAGGTGTGTTCTCTCCCCAAGTCTCAACTGCCTCGCTGCTGTCCATCATCCCCCCCTGTCCCCCGGGCGCCGCCTCTTCTCTGTTCCACATGTCCCCGTTGCCTGCGCTTTTCATTAATTTCTCAGGCACACGGCCCGACAACTGAGATCACATGATCTCCTTACATCACACCTGTGAGACGCCCCAGGCCGTGGGGTACTCAGGAACCGGATCACTGCTGCTGTCGCTGGGGAGTCATGGGGGTCGTGACCCGGTCCTGTGGCCTGGGCATCAGTTGAAAAAGGGGATATGTACAGGGAAGGTTGTCATGACGCCACCCGTGGTATGTGGTCAGTGGGGACCACCGCTTCTGCATAACCTCGGATGATGGTGCAGCTAATGATGCTAGGGTAAAGTCAAAGGGCAGGATATAGTTAGTGTAGATGAGGACGACGCCACGGAATAGGCAGACTCACTGTTTTGTAGTTTAGTCTTATGGATAAGGTAAAAGCTCAAGTTTTGAGAGCAAGGTGTATCGCGCACGATCAGGCTCTTGTCCTCACTGCGCTTGTATTTAGTCCTCTGTGTGTAAGCTAGCTGCTGCCCAGTCAGTCTCTGTGATGTAGCATATAAAGGAACTCGAGTCCTCACCTCTATCTGTTCAGTTAGTGACTCCGACTCATGCGTTGCTGTGTTCATTGGTCTCTTCTTGTGACTGGCTGCTGGACTGTCGAGTACCTTGATGTACCAGTATAACAGGCAACTCGAGTCCTCTCCTCTATCCTGTTCCCAGGTGTAAGTGACTCCGAACTCTGTACGTTGCTGTGTCTCATTTGGAATCTTTCCATTGTTGACTGCCCGGACGTGAGAACCTTGCACAGTCTCGGACTCCGGTGCCCATTCTACGTGCCTTTCCTGAGGGCTGAGCACGGAGTTGTTCAGATACCCAGGTGTGTTCTTGCTTCTCCTTTCCTCAGACCCTAGCCTTAGGCCTGGAAGTCAGTTAGCGACTTTGTGATGAGCTTAGCATGGCTCCTTTACACCCAGGTCTTCTTCACAGTACTGCTCCATACTGCACTAACTTGCTCCTACCCAGACCAGAATATATAGGGAAGCTCATCCTGAACCCAGGCTTGGTCTCCCCCTTCTGGCCTGGAGGTGTTGGTGTTGTGTGTGTGTTTGCCTGATGACAATACCCTGTGTTGCTGTCTGGTGACACCACCACCCGGGGGCAGTGATGACACTGTGGCACTTTGACCCAGGGGTGCCACACCTGCATATAGCGGAGGCCCCAGATCCCGGCCCCGCAGTGTGTTATGATGTATTCATGCTGCGGGGCTGGAGCCTCTGCTATACACAGGCGCGATGTGAGGAGATCATGTGATCTCAGTTGCCTGAGATATGATTGCACAGCGCAGGTGCTGGGAACATGAGGAGCAGAGAGGAGACGGCGATCGGGGGACAGAGGGGGAATGATGGACAGCAGCGAGGCAGTTGACACTTGGGGAGAAGACTCACCTACCGGTCTCAGAGGTATTGAGGTATAGAGGTATTATAAAAGTGATTATTTCAGTGTACCTGGGAATAATACACATAAGGCTGGTTTCACACTACGTTTTTGTGCCTGTCCGTGGGATCCGACTTTGAAGGAGGATCCCACGGACAGGCACAGATCCACACGGATCCCTGCAATCGGATGGCAAATAGCCATCCGATCCGATTGTATGCAGGATCTGTGTGGATCCTGCGGTCCTCTGTCTTTCCCTGCTTCTGCTCCTCCATCTTCTTCCCTCTCCTATTCTATATGCTGTGCCCCTGCTATTCTATGCTGTCTATCGCTATCCTGTCCCCTGTCCTCTTCCCTGTCCTCTTCCCTGTGTAAAAAAATAAAAAAACCTCTTCCGGGAGTATACATCACCTGTCACCGCTCCCACGCTGCAGCACCATCAGGGCTAAAGGACCTGTGATGATGTCACAGATCCGGTCACATGACTCGTCAGCTGACCGGCTCTCTTACATCATCACAGGCTCTTCTGCCCTGATGGTGCTGCAGCGTGGGAGCGGTGACAGGTGATGTATACTCCCGGAGGAGGTTTTTTTATTTTTTTACACAGGGAAGAGGACAGGGAAGAGGACAGGGGACAGGATAGGGATAGATGAGGATAGAGAAGCAGGGACACAGCATAGAATAGCGGGGGCACAGCATATAGAATAGGAGAGGGAAGAAGATGGAGGAGGCAGGAGCAGGGAAAGACAGAGGATACAGAGCCGACATCGGATCCGAGGTGAACTCGGATCCGATGTCCATAGGCTCCCATGTTGTGGGCCCCCGGATCAGCCTCGGATCAGCAGTGATCCAATGCTGTCCGATGTGAGTCACGGACACAAAATCGTAGCAGGCTACGATTTTGTGCCCGTAATTAAATCGGATGGGATCGGATGGACATGGGATAGGCATAGGGGGACATGGGATCGATTTCGGATCCGATTGTATCCGTTTTGAAACGGATACAATCGTATGACCGAAAATCGTTATGTGAAAGCACCCTAAAAGCCACCTTCACAGAATGCAGCCTTACCTCTGCTGAAGGTGACTCTTTTACTTTTATAAGCATGGGGGCGGGGGTGACAGGATCCCTTTATACTACACATTTAACATTTGTTATGTGGGATTGTGGATGTTTGCATTGTAAAAAAAAAACACTAGAAACAAGAATATGCTTGTCACAAACTCACTTCTCAGCATGTGACTTGGAGTGTGCCTGCAAGGGTTAATTTATCACTTTTCACTAGGGATGGGCGAATCCTGAAATACTCGGACTCGCTGGACTTTAACAAGTCCGGGTCCGAGACTCGGTACTCGTTGCGACTCCAGCGAGGCCGAATAGTAGTCTGTACTTTTGCAGTGTAGCTATACAGATACACTACAAAAGTACCCTAAAAGTTAATCTAAGGGGTTAAAAACAATAAACATTCATACTCACCTTCTGTGGGCCTGTACCTTATGTACCGGGACCAGTACCGAAGACCTCTGGACGTCACAAGACCTCAGATCACCGGGAGAAGATGGGCTGAAGGACCTATGAGATTTCAGCCAATCAGTATGCGGCTAGCGGTCACATGGGCTTGTCACGTGGCCGCACTGCCAGCCAATGAGCGATCTAGCGATCTGATTGGCTGGCAGTGCGGCCACGTGACAAGCCCATGTGACCGCTAGCCGCATACTGATTGGCTGAAATCTCATAGGTCCTTCAGCCCATCTTCTCCCGGTGATCTGAGGTCTTGTGACGTCCAGAGGTCTTCGGTACCTGCCCCGGTACATAAGGTACAGGCCCCACAGAAGGTTATTATGAATGTTTATTGTATTTAACCCCTTAGATTAACTTTGAGGGTACTTTTGTAGTGTATCTGTATAGATACACTGCAAAAGTACAGGGACTCGCTACCCCGAAGTAATTCCTAAGGAAACTCGGCAAGTAGCGAGTCCCCCGAGTCCGCTACTATTCGGGCGAGTCCCGAATAGTAGCGAGTAATTCGCTCATCCCTACTTTTCACTCAATTCAACACTCAATCTCTGTTCCAGGCTGTGAAGTAAGGATAAATCACACCCCGACACAGTCAACACACCCCAGTTACACAACATGCTGCTGCCACCACTCATTAAACACCCAAGGTGATGAGTCCTCAAAAGATACTATTGTCTGACAATCAAGTAACACACTCTCTACAAGGCTATGGATTTTTTAGAGAATACAAGGATCAAACTTATTAAAGTTTTAAGCTTTAATATAAAGTTACACTGCTTACAGAATAAAAATATATAAAAGATAAAAATAAAATGGACACACAGATGCAAAACAGTCATAAAATAAAATGGGAGAAATACCTAAACTGGGAATGGGAGATATACCTAAACTTTCCAGTCTGTTATCTTCTGTATCCTTAGGGAAAGAAGAGATGAAATATAGATCACAGAAGTACTTTGACTGACCCCCATCTGCAAACGCTTAGGTTTTTATCTGTTTTAACCTGGGTTCAGATTTTCTGGACAGCCTTTAATTTTAACAGTCTAATCCCTGGTCTGTGACTGGACCATGGCTAATTTAGTAATGAATACATTACCTTTTAAATGCCCTGGTTTGAAAGCAACCTTCCTTCCTATAGTAACTAAGGATTGTCAGGCTGCCACTAGGCACCATTTGGCTCCAGCATTTGAAGCTTGTATAGGTGTGAGAAATTTCTCCCTGTATGTACTTCTGGAGACATTCCCCCCCCTTCACCCACGGATTTTCAGTTTCTGTAATCAGGATAAGTACAGGATATGACCATTGTGTTGACATACAGCCTTTGAGCAAATGTTAAATGTTGACTGCTGTGGTCATACATTCCCCAACAAATACATATTTTCTCCACCAGTGGTTAATATCCCAATAGACAGCTCCCAGGACACAGTACCTCGAGGTCCGCGCTGCCACTTCAGAAAGGAACAAAAGAAGCCAGTACAAGAGAATGTCTGGATCAACGATTCTTCTTTATTGTCCTACGCGTTTCAGAGTCATCTCCCAACTCCTTCTATCCCAATAGAGTCATAATAAGAAGATCCAATAAAAAATTCAATAGCAAGATACCATCATCTTGATCTTTGGTCCCTTACTTTTTTATACTCCCTTGATAATTATAAAACAAATATCCTTTATATGATGAATAATAGTGATATCACATCAGCTAATTGCAGAGCACATACAGTGGGGAAAAAAGTATTTAGTCAGCCATCAATTATGCAAGTTCTCCCACTTAAAAAGAGGAGAGTGGGCTAGCTAGCCTCCAGATCTCAACCCTATAGAAAACCTTAGGAGGCAGTTGAAAGTCAATGTTGCCCAGTGACAGCCCCAAAACATCACTGCTCAGAGGAGATCTGCATGGAGGAATGGGCCAACATACCAGCAGCAATAGATACCAACCATGTGAAGAATTACAGAAAACGTTTGACCTCTGTCATTGCCAACAAAGGATATATAACAAAGTATTGAGATGAACTTTTGTTATTGACCAAATACTTAATTTCCACCAAAATTTTAAGAAAATTTCTCTCCAAATCAGACAATGTGATTTTCAGGATTTGCTTTCTCATTTTGTCTCTCATAGTTGAGGTCTACCTATGATGTTAATTACAGGCCTCTCTATTCTTTTTAAGTGGGAGAACCTGTGACTAGCCCAGGGTATGGGGACTCGGGTATCTGGGCCCTCTGCTGCGGTTAGGGATGTCACTGGTGGCCTGCCCAGACCTGTGGCCCTGGTGGGCAACTTAAAAGGGGTAATTGGAATGGCAATAAAAGTTTTTAAGTTAATTGTGACGCTACCTGTGGTATCTGGTGACTGCACCAGCGCTGCGTGGGGCCTCCAGGGATGATGGACGAGCAGCTAGGTGTTGAAGCTCCCCACAGGCGGAGCTGGATCCCTGGGGTACTTGGTAATGAAGATGAGGGATGGAGCAGGGACTTGGTCGGGCTGTTGCATAACGGGACAATCTCTGTGGGAGGCAGGGGCCTGGGTAAGTTACTGACGCACACACCGCTGGTTGTTCTTTACCTTTTACTGGTGTTGATGCAGGTAAACGTCCAGAGCACTGCCGGGTGTTCAGGATGCACTTCTGGGTCTCTCCAGCGAGTGGGTATAAGGCCTGCTTGTCTCTTTCCCGTGTGTGTAAAGCCCCTGCCCCATGTGAAACTTGGCTGGCCTCCTCTGCTCTCTCTCTCCACCTGTGCTGTCGACGGGACACCCTCTATAGACTACCGCTGTTCCTCTCTCTATGGTGCCTGGCTCCCTGGTGAGTGACTGCGCAGATGCCCGGGAGACTGAAGTCTCCACGGTATACCGGTGTTCTCTACTGGGCCAGGTGCTCTCCAGTAGACTCGGTGTATTCTTTGGGTGAACCTAACGCTGGCTCCTCAGTTCCCACTTTGTTCTTTCTGTTCTCTTCGCCTTCCGACCCCACTCTTGGGACTTGCAGGACTACTCGAAGGCTGTTCAAGGTAACTGGCTCAGGCCTAATGCAGCACCGACCACCAGCACGTCTTCACAGCTCTTGTATATATAACTAACTCCGCCCCCAGCACCAGTATTTATAGGGGATCTTGCCTAAAGGTAGCAAGTTGAGCTCCCCCTACTGTGCCAGGGTGGAAGGTGTTGTCCGTGTTTGTGTACCCACTGTGGAAACCCATCCGTGCTGTAGGTGAGTCTGTGGTTACCTGTGTTAGCAAGGCGTCACAGTCCCCCCTATGTAAGGCCAGTACTGCTGGACTGAGGAGCAATTTTTAAATTAACATATATATATATATATATATAATAACAAGTAACATATTTACAAAGCCTCAAAATTAAAAATTTACAAAACCAACTGAAAAATGGCAAAACAGGTTCAGTCCATCCACCGCAGGCTGGAAAAAGAAGTTAATTGTCACAACCAGTCCTGTCACTATGGTCCTTTTTAAGTTGAAAAACACGGGAAAGGTTGTTTTGAAGAGTCTTTACAGTAGTCTCTGTAAGCTCCGGGGAAAAAGGATAAAGTTTTTCAAAAGTTCAATAAAGTCCTTACAGGTAAAGTCTCTGTAGGCTTAAAGTTCAAAATACACAACATTTATTACAGGTGCTTCGGCACAGGAGACCTAGGTACTATAGGGGCCTCTCTCGGTCATAAACACTCCTGGCCCTGGGGTCACCTATTGGACAAGATTTTGCTCTCCCTAGACAGCTCCTTTTGCCAACTCCACTCATCCCTCTTTTGGTGTTGTGCAACTGGTGTGACCTGTTTTGGCCTATTCTTCACCCTTTTGTACACTACTATTTACATTTTACAAGAGCTACTATTCACATTTTACTTGCTTTGGTTCTATATTACAATATTGTGCCCAATCTCCATACCTGGATGGGGGTTGCCCACGTGTGCTACGACTGGATCTACACACTACGGGTGTGGCTATCTCAGGTGATGTGTCTGGAGAATGTAATAGGGGTAAATCAGGTAAGCGTCTGCGTGGCCTTAGTCTCACTACAGGACTAGCAGATGAACCGATTGCAGGATCCTCTGATTCTCTGGCAACGGGTGTTTCTTCCTGTCCTCTTTCGACTCCTTGCGGTTAATAGAAGTTGATAATTGGGACTATGATTGCTCCTTCATGTTGGGACCAATCTTGCTGAAAGTCTCCAAGTATAGTTGAGATGACATTCTCCTTTGGTTTTGGAGATGGAGTTGGGGGTTCAAATAACTCTGTTTCCTCTTCTGGAAGGTTTTGAAAGTCTTTGGTCCTCCATTCTTCTGGACATTTCTTTAAATGATCCCGGGATACCGTTTGGGTTGTTTTTCCTCCGTTTTTGCTTATGATACATACTTTGGTATTGTCAAAGTTGGAATTCAAAATGGTGTAAGGTTCTCTTTCCCATTGATCATTGAGTTTGTGTCTTCTTCTTTTTCTTTTTAAGACAGTACTTCCGGGTAGTATTGGTTCTGCTGGTGCACTTTTGTTGAAGTTCCTTTCTTGTCTCTTTCTGGACTTTTCCAAACTTTCTTCAACACAGACTTGAACTTGTCTATACTGGTCTAGCCGGTTGGTATTCCAGTCAGAGTTGGAAGTATTTGCTTTGGGTTTGACAATTCCTAGTTCCAGATCTACAAGTAGTCCTCATGTACGGGCTCTCATGAGATAGGCGGGTGTATAGTTTGTAGAGTTCACTGGAATGTGAGTATTCAGTTGTGGCCAAAGTATTGCCACCCCTGCAATTCTGTCAGATAATACTCAGTTTCTTTCTGACTAAGACTAGTGGAGCTGCCCAGGGACTTCAGCTATCTCTTATGACCCCTGTGTCCTTCATTTCCTGTAACATCTCTTTGGATTTCTGATAGTGTGCAGGTGGAATAGGCCTGTATCGCTCTTTGATTGGCGGATGTGTAACTGTGGGGATGTAAAACAGGCAAGGGAACTTATAGGGTGGACAGGCCCCTCATGACAGAAGGGGAGGTAGGGAGTGGATAGGGATGTAGTGATTGGGTGGTTTGTAAGAGGCAAAATGGGGATTGGTGGTCAGGGCAGGAAGGGGGGGAGTTTGTGGGGGGATATGGGATGGTGAGGAGGAAGCCCTTGTCACTTGGGCTTCCGGTGCTGACAAGAGGAGTTTCCTTGTCAGCGTGTCTGCTGGGCCTGGTGAAGATGGCGGACCTGGCTGCTTTGAGAGAGCTGCTGTGTGCGGCCACTGCGGTGCATGGGGCGCAGGCAGTGCAGGCCTTCGTTCAGGCTGCCTGCACGTCCCCATCGGCACCGGCCCTCTCCGCACCTGAGGCGGGCGGTCGACATTCCCGGCCGCCGGAGCGTTACTCACCGGAGGCAGGTGGCGGGAGACGGGTCCGTTCTGGGAGCCCCGGTGGGGACCCTCGGCGGCGGAGTGTGTGTCCTCCTAGCCTAAGGCCGTCTCCGGCCGTTAGGAGGAATCCGCGTCGAGTGAGCACCGGACCGGAAGTGGGCAGTTCCGGCCTGACGCGTACTTCCGGCCGGCAGCCTAGGACCGGAGGATCATATATTGCGGCGGCTCCCGGCTTGGATAGGCCGGGGAGCAGCGCCGGGCGGCCGTCGGAGATGCCGGGGGCCTCCCGCAGTCGGCGGGGGGCGGAGCGGCCTTCCGGGAGGAAGGGGCCAACATCGTCTAGTCACAGTGCGGGGAGTATGCCTGGGGATGGGGGCCCGTCAGCTGCAGGGGGGAGAAGACATGGGCCTGGATACCTGGATGGGGAAGTACGAAGACTCCGGCAGGAGACGGTGGCCCCGGGTGGCGGAGAGGGTGGCACCCGGGATGGAGTGGCGAGGGATGTGCGGCCCAGGAGGGCTGGAGCGGATCCCTCCTGTGTAACGGGAGGGGGATCCCGGCGGGAGCAGGAGTTGCACCCCTCTGGCAGTCGGCCGAGTGGGTCTGGGGATGGTGGCTCTTCAAGCCGGAAGAGGCAGCGAGGGAACTCGGTGGCCGGGCACGGTCAGGGTTCCCAGGACAGAGCGGCTGACAAGAGGCAGTGGCCTGTCGGGGTGGCTGTGTCTCAGGTGGGTGAGGGGGGTGGCGACGTGCGGCGTCGGGATGATGACATGGCCTCCCTGACCGGCGTGGATGAGCTTCCGAGGGATCTTCTGTGGACGAAGGATCGGCTGAGGACGTCGTTGCAGCTGCTCCGCAGCAGCCTGGTGAGACCTTGGGGAATGTTGTTTTACCTGTGTCGGGGGAGGTTTCTGGGGGGTTTCGCAGCAGTTGGGGGGGGTCTTGCATGGGGCTGCTGGGGACGGGCAAGTGATTGGGCAGTTAGTGGGTTTTTTGCGCACTTTGATGTCTGCTATGAGTCCAGGCACGTTGACGGGTTCGCCGGTGGGGGCATGGGTGGGGCCGGCTGGGGCGTGTTCGGTCGGGACGGCGGGGGTGCCGGTCGTGGGGGGTACAGCGCCGGTGGTGCCGGAGGTGGCAGGTGGGGTGGCTGGGTTGGTGGCCGAGAAGGAGACCGAGAAGGAGACTGAGAAGGATCAGGAGGCGGGGAAGGAGAAGGAGGACGAGGTAGTCAGACTCAGCGATAAGGCGAAGAGCGAGGTTTATGTGTGTTTTGAGGGTCTTTTGGGGGTGCACCTCAAGAAGGAGGTTCGGGAAAAGATTTGGAATAGGGAGTACGTGGAGATTTTCTCGTTGCTCCCTCTTGCTAAATTTAACTCGGATAAGGTGCGGCCGAGTGCTTCTAAGAATGAGAAGGATGATGAGGAGAAGCGGCGTTATCGTCTTATCCCGCGGACGTTTACGAACTGGCTGCAGGCGTTCGCGATTTTGGCAAGCGTGGTGGGGGAGAAGGAGCCGGAACACTGTTCCGCTTTGTTTGGTTATATGGATTCTATCGGTGAGGCGTACAGGGAACATGGCGGCTCGGCATGGCTACGATATGACGAGGAGTTGAGGCAGAGGATGGTGGTGTGGCCGGGTATTCAGTGGGGCCATAAGGATATTTCGTTGTGGCTGCGGCTGATGACGGCACCGGCGCAGCCCTTTCGCGGGGCGGCCGGGGGTTCGGGTTTCGGTTCGGGCTCCCCGGCAAATGCCCGAGGGGGGCGCTGCTGGCAGTTTAATGAGGGCCAGTGTAGATTCGGGACAGCTTGTCGGTTTAAACACGAGTGTTCGGGCTGCGGTGGGAGCCATAGCCGGAACCGGTGTTTTAAGAAAGGGGGAGGAAAGGGGGGTGACAGTGTTGGTCAGAGGGAGGACGCCGGTGAGGGTCGACGCGATGGAGCCGTTCTTAAGTAGATACCCCGATGTTGCGGCAGCAGAGTTATTGCGTTCAGGGTTTCGTTTTGGTTTTCGCATCCCGTCTGATGCGATGGGTAGTGGGTTGTTTCCGGGTAATTTGCGTTCAGCCAAAGAGCATTCGGGGGTAATTGGGGACAAATTGCGGACGGAGGTGGGGTTGGGGCGTATGGCGGGTCCTTTTTCGGAGCCGCCTTGTGACAAGCTTATTGTTTCCCCGCTGGGGGTGGTCCTGAAGAAGGAGCCGGGTAGGTTTCGATTGATTCACCATTTGTCATTCCCGGCTGGGAATTCAGTTAATGATGGAATTGCTCCGCCTTTTTCTTCAGTTTGTTATGTTTCCTTTGACAAGGCAGTGGATTTGGTGCAAAAAGCTGGCCCGGGTGCGCTGATGGCGAAGTCGGATGTGGAGGCGGCGTTTCGCTTGTTGCCGGTGCACCCGGGGAGCCAGCGTTTGTTGGGTTGTATGTGGGATGGGTGTTTTTATGTGGACTGCTGTTTACCCATGGGGTGCTCGATTTCCTGTTATTATTTTGAGGTTTTTAGTTCATTTGTGGAATGGGTTGTGCGGGATGTGTCGGGTATGGATTCCATAATCCATTACCTTGATGATTTTTTCTGTGTGGGACCTGCTGGTTCCCGGTTTGTGCAGGCCTGTTGTTCGCTTTGCAGGTGGTGGCTGATCGTTTTGGTATCCCGTTGGCTCTGGATAAGACGGAGGGCCCGGCGTCAGTGATGCGTTTCTTGGGGATTGAAATGGATTCCGTGGCCGGTGAATGTCGGCTCCCTGAGGAAAAAGTTTTGGACTTGCGGCGGTCTGTCGCGGAGTTGGGTCGTGCAAGGAAGATTCGGCTGAAAGTCGTTCAGTCTTTGCTGGGCAAGCTGAACTTTGCTTGTAGGATTTTGACGATGGGTCGAGTTTTTGCCCGACGGTTGGCGACGGCTACGTCAGGCACGACCTGCCAGACACATTTTGTCCGGATTACGAGGGAGATCAAGGAGGATTTGAAGGTCTGGGATGTGTTCTTGCAGTCTTATAACGGGCGGAATTTTTGGTTGAAGGAGATGGTGTCCAATAGTGTGTTGCAGCTCTTCACGGATGCGTCGGGTTCGTTGGGTTTTGGTGCCTTCTTTCAGGGCAGTTGGTGCGCGGGCGCGTGGCCGCAGCAGTGGCATGATGAGGGCTTGTTAAGGAACTTGGCACTATTGGAACTTTTCCCCATCGTGATGGCAGTGGAGCTGTGGGGGACAGTATTGGCGGGTAGAAAGGTGTGTTTTCATTGTGACAATATGGCGGTGGTACACATGATTAATTCCCTGTCCGCAAAATCTCCGCCGGTGGTGGATTACCTGCGGCATTTGGTGTTACTGTGTCTGCAGCTGAATATTCAGATTGTGGCAAAACATGTTCCTGGAGTTTCTAATTCAGTGGATGATGCGCTTTCTCGCTTTCAGCTCCGCAGGGACCGGGAGTTGGTGCCATGAGCGGAAGAGGAGGGTCTGCGGTGTCCGGATGGCTTATGGACCCTGGTAATGTGATCGTGGGTGGTTTGATCAGCAGGTCGGTAGCTGAGTCGACGTGGACACGGTATAACGTGGTGTGGCGTGAATGGGAGGCCTTCGTGGGTGCGTTTGGAGCTGGTAATGACAGGGTATGGTTGCAGTCGGTTTTGGCTTTTATTAGCAATGATTTCGTGTTGGGAAAATCTGCTTCTGTGGTGTCAATGCGGCTGGCAGCTATAGCGTTTTGGTTTCGGTTGTTGGGGAAACCAGACGTGACAAAAGGATTTTAGGGTTCGGCAGGCGTTGAAAGGTTTTAGGCGGGGGGCTCGGTTGAGAGACGGCCGGCGCCCGGTTTCTGTGGAATTGTTGGATAGGATGGTAGGGTGTTTGGAAGGGGTTTGTGTATCTGAATACGAGAGGGTTTTGTTTTCGGCAGCATTTGTGTTGGCGTTTTTTGGGGCATTCCGTTTGGGGGAGTTGGTTAGCCCTTCTAAGGTCAGGGCAGGAGGTTTGATTATGGATGATGTAGTCGTGTGGCCTGACAGGGTGGAATGTTGGCTGCGGCGTTCCAAAACTGATCAGGCGGGTAGGGGAAGGCTGGTTGTGGTATACTCCCTGGAGGGTAGTCGTCTGTGTCCGATGAGCATCGTGCGGGCCTTTTTATCGTTGAGGGGTGGACGAATGGGTCCTTTCTTGCTGCATGCCGATGGCTCGTTTTTGTCGCGGTTCCAGTTTCGGGCAGAATTGAGAACTTGTTTGGTTGCAGTGGGTGAACAGCCTAACGAATATGGTACTCATTCGTTTCGTATCGGGGCGGCTACGGAGGCGTTTCGGTGGGGTTTGGGGGATGAGGTGGTGCGGCGCATTGGTCGTTGGGAATCTTCCCGTTTCCGTCTGTATGTTTGGCCCCACTTGCTTTCCGGTAACCGCTGGTAGGGTTGGAACCCAGGTTACCGGGGGGGGGGGTTGGGCGTTGGTAGGGGGTATGTTGACCGGGGTTGTTGGATTTGGGTTTCAGTCGGAGGTTTGCCCCTTACTTGTTTTTGTGTTTGTTTATACAGGTCCCTGCTTGGTCTGGATTTTGGGTCACTCTTATGTGTATTGGGGGGTTCGGAGAGCGGATGTTCGTCTGGATGGCCGTCAGCTGGGGATGGACCGTTCAGCAGCGGAAGTTAAATGGTTGGGGTTTAAGGGTATGACGTGGGGGAGAGTGTTGCCGGAGTTTGAGTATTTTTGTGGTGTGAATCGACCTCCGGATGTGTTGGTGCTGCATGTTGGGGGGAATGATTTGGGCGTGTGTGCGTCACGGGAGTTAATCAGAGACATTAGGTGTGATTTGTTGCGGTTATGGTGTGCACATCCTGGTTTGATTGTGGTGTGGTCGGATATTGTCCCGCGTGGCAGTTGGCGGTTTGCGAGGTCGGTGGATAAGATTAATAAGGCGCGTGTGAAGGTGAATAAGGTAGTGGGGGCGTTTGTGGCAAGGAATGGTGGTGTGGTTGTGCAGCACAAGGATTTGCAGTCGTCGTCGCGGCAATATTTGAAGTCGGATTTGGTGCATCTGACTGACATCGGGATGGACATGTTGGGTTTGCGTGATGGTGTGGAACAAGCAGTTGGTGTGTGGCAGGTCCAGGCCAAGTAAGGGGTCACTTGTCCTGTCCTGTGGCGGGGGTAGGTCTGGTCCAGAGGCAAGAAAGGTACATTTGGAAGTGGGGAGGAGTCACTTGGAGGTTACAGTGGCTACGGTCAATGGTACTTGGCAAGCACGGGGTCTAAAAAGCTGGGGGTATTTGGTTAGTGGTAACCAGTACCTCGTCCCTGGGGCCGGTGGGTGTAGCGGCCAGGGATAGTAATAATAATAACCAGTGCCAGGGGGAAAGAACTAGTACATCGTCCCTGGGGCCGGTGGGGGTAGCGGCCAGGGATAATCATTGGAGGCTTCTGGACCGGGCCTATCCAGGAATGATTGAGGAGTGCCTATTGTTTAAAGTTGGGACGCCCGTTGGAAGGCGAACCAGTTGAGTTTATTTAGTATGTAAACAATAGGCAATAAAAAGGCTGCTGTGGCCAATTATCAACCATGTCATGGCAGTATTTGTGTCATTATTTGGGGTAATAAGGGAAAAAGGGGGTTATGGGTGGTTTAAGGGTTGGTTAAGGAACGACCGAAAAATCCTCCCTCATCTGTCATGTTGTACCCCTTTGATCCTACTAAAATCAAGTGGATGCTTACTGCATACCTGTTCAAATTCTTGGACTACCCGGTAGACACCTTGCTTTTTATGCATGGGAGTGGAATCAGTTCCTACATGGAGCTGTTGACACCAATCCTCTAGCTGCCCCTTAATGTTGTTATCCTCTGCCTCTTTTGGTAGAGGTAAGGGTCCCACTGCTTGTATCTCATTGTTATTTACAATTTATTTAGCAATGGTGGAATACCTGGGTAGTTTGACCTCATCACTGACACAATTTAAGATGCGAACTGGTACTCTTCCCATCGACTACCCCCCTGGCTGTCAAGAGTGTAGGCTTGTGCTCTGAGCTGATGGGCTCCACTACCACCTGATAGTCCTGCCCTCTTAGACCTATGGCTGCTCGACACCAAATCATCATTTCAATCATTGGAGGTATTACAATAGGAAGGGGGTCTGTTACCCTTGCAGTACCAATTTCACCACCTGTAAGTTTTACCTGTTGCTGGTGCAGGAGGGCTCTTATCTCTCTCTGAAGAACCTTCTTCTGCCAAGGTTTGACAATGTCTGCAATCTGTTGAAGTAAGAACAACACCTCATCCATGCAATTGCTAACAACATTTGTACCCAGGATAATGTATGGATCTCGGTTATTGGGGTTCTCTTCTACCACAATAATCCCCTGGTCTTGTAACTCCACCCACCCTATTGTGTTAGCAGAGCACCACACTTGCACAATTGGTGGCTGACTAAATACTTTTTTCCCCACTGTATATAAATAAGGTGGGAAGCTGAAATAATTAACCTGTAAAGTAGATGATGTATTGTTCTTTATAGAACAGGAATATGATGCTGGCTGTATGAATCAATCTTGTACTGTATAAACTTTATATACCACAAGATTTTTCAATACAAAATGCACCCATTAAATCAGGGGTGGGAGCCTCAGGCCCCAGGACCGTATGCGGCCCTCAATTACTTTTTTGCGGCCCCCGGGCAGATTCCTTAGGATCGCAGTGCTTAGGCTGGCAGACACATTTTGCCAACTATCTGCCCTTTAAATCCAGCTTCCTAGTCATCTCTACGCCCCAGCATGAGCCTCAGCAGTTACGTATATGCCTCCAGCCTCTCCTGCGATGTCTAGGGCTCCAGCAAACCTGGAAAAGCAGCTGAGAAGCAACATGACCAATATCACCAAACATCACAGGCACGCCAAAGAGAAGCAGCCCCAGCCACAACAGTAGGGGTGAGTTGATTGTTTAACCAAATATAGCGGGTGAATTTCAAGTTGATAATTTTGTGTGGTCCCCGAAGGATTGTAGAGATTTCCAAATGGCCCTCGGCAGAAAAATGGTTCCCAGCCCCTGCATTAAATACATTAAAATTTATATATTAAATAACCATGTCGTTTTGATCAATAATTTCAGAGTCAGACACCTTTACCATAGAGGAAGGCTTTTTCAGTGCTAGAGGATCCATGATGAGAAACATTTAACCACTTCTATTACTATCTACCATACATTTACCGCTGCAGTCACTATGGGAAGCATATAACTTCCTTTAAGTTTAAAATCATTGTCTACTTTGACAAAAGGCTCAGAATGGCTTAAGATGCAAATAAATGAAATGATACTCACCTCATCAATGTCCCATCACTTATGTTCTGACTCTTCCTCCGCTGGTTTCAGCTTATTGGTCTCTTTCACTGCATAGAAAATAACTGTTGTGTCAATGACTGACTGCAGTGGTAACCTACCTCATCAAGTGATTGGCTGCAGCCGTCACATATCTCTGTATTGGACCATTATCACTAATGCAGGAAGTAAAGACTAGCAGAGGACCTAGTCAGAATGGGTCTGACTTTGGATTGGCAAGATGTATATTGCTGTGTCAGACTCTGGATTGGCAAGGTGTATATTGCTGTGTTTATACTGTTAACTCATTTTTAGCTTTTTTGAAAAAACATTTATTTGTCATGTCCCATAATTGGAAATTATTCAATGTTTTATTGCTGTGTATTGCATTTTTTCTGTGTTGCTAGGCAGAAGCTTGTTAGTATTTGTCCCTTCTATCGCCCTGTAGCTCTGTGATGTCAGCAACTCCTCCCTTCTTCCCTTTGTTTTTGTTCCTGTCATCCCTCTTAATATGGGCACATGTTTTACTGCTCTGTGAAGAATCACATATACATATAATGCATTGCACCTCAATACAAGATTTTCAGTGAAAAAGCATCTCCACTTCTCCTGAATTCTCATTACCAAGTCTGTGTGGTTGAGTTAAGCGATCTGAGACACCTTCTTATGAATGTGAGCATGATCAATTTGAATACCCAGCATGTGTAGTTCAGGCATCTATCTTGCATCTTGAAACTGTGAAACAGAATGGTATTCATTATTTAGCATACTCCCATTATTAATTGATGCATACAATCTTAATTGTATTATTTTACATTATGCCAATGTGTACAAGGACAGTGGGACCTGTGCCCTGTCTGTAAAAGAACCACCGAGACCTCTATTTATGAAATCACATCCAAACTTCACATAGTGCATATACAGCTGTGTTCAAAATAATAGCAGTGGTACATAGGTCAGCTACCATAGTAAGAGAAACATGTCCATATCATGACGCTTGCCCCACCATGCTTCACTGTCTTCAGAGAGTACTGAGGCTTGAATTCAGAGTTTGGGGGTCATCCGGTGAACTCTCTGTGGCCCTTGGACCCAAAAAGAACAATTTTACTTTCATTAGTCCTCAAAATGTTTCTCCATTTCTCTTTAGGCCAGTTGATGTGTTCTTTGGTAAATTGTATGCGCTTCAGTACATGTCTGTTTTTTTAAGAGGGACTTTGCGGGTATTTCTTGGTAATAGATTATCTTCACACAGGCGTCTTCTACCTGTCACAGTCCTCACAGGTCACTTGAGATGTCTTTGATCATCCTGGAGCTGATCATTGGCTGAGCCTTTGCCATTCTGGCTATTCTGGTAGTCTTTTGTTTTCTTCCATGTCTCTATGGTTTTGCTTTCCATTTTAAAGCATTGGAGATAATTTTAGCTGAACCGCCTATCATTGTCTGCACTTCTTTCTAAGTTTTCCCATTTCCAATCAACTTTTAATCAAAGTACGCCGTTCTTCTGAACAATTTCTTGAACGACCCATTTTCTCAAGCCCACTTTATACACACAGATATCTGTGTCCAACTTCTGAACAGATCTCCGGTTGCAGTGAAATCATGGACACATTGTTACATTTGTACACAGCCACAAAATGGAACAATGTGTCCATGATTTCACTGCAACCGGAGATCTGTTCAGAAGTTGGACACAGATATCTGTGTGTGTAAAGTGGCCTTAAGTAGGGATGGGCGAGTCTACTCGCTAGGACTCGTTACTCTGCGAGTAGTAAGGGACTCGCAGGACTCGGTACTCTGCGAGTTTCCCAGCGATTACTCGCACAGTAACGAGTCCAATGCAAATCAATGGCAATCCTAGTTTTGTCAGAGACTCTGACAAAACTAGGATTGCCATTGACTTGCATTGGACTCGTTACTGTGCAAGTAATCGCAGGGAAACTCGCACAGTAACGAGTCCGGCTGTCTGCTCTGTGCCGGGCTCGGGTCCTGCGGGGTGCCGCAGCTCCAGGGTCCTAGAGCCCGCCTGCTCTCCCTGTGTACAGACATGAATGTCTGTGCACAGAGATGAAGTAGCAGAGCTGAGATTGTTCTCAGTCTGCTCACTCCCTGTGCATAGACATCTATATCTATGCACAGGGATGTAGCAGGGAGGACATCGCGTTTTGGACTACGTCGGACGGAAGAGGATTTTTTTAAATAAAGATGGAGTCCCTAATGGCTTTTTTTTTTTATTTCTAATAAAAAAAATTTTCTCTGTGTTGTGTTTTTTTTAAAACAATTTAATAGAAATTCATGGCGGTCATGTCTAATATTGGCGTGACCGCCATAAATTTCGGGCTTAGGGCCAGCTGATAATACAAAGCTGGCCTTAACCTCATTATTACCCAGTGAGCCACCCGCCACCAGGGCCACTGGAAGAGCGGGGTTCAGCGCCAGAGGATGGCGCTTCAATGAATGCGCCATCTTCTGGGGCGGCTGCGGGCTGCAATTTGCAGCGGGGGGTGCCCAGGAAGCTTGGGCCTCCCTGCGCTGCGTATTCCAGCCCCCAGCTGCTTAGCTGTACCTGGCTAGACATAGAAATTGCGTGGAGTCCCACGCATTTTTTTTTTATTATTTCATGAAATTCATGAAATAATAAAAAAAAAGGGCTCCCCTATATTCTTGTGTCCGGCCAGGTACAAATAGGCACCTGGGGGTTGGGGGCAGCCCGTCGCTGCCTGCTGGATCCGGCTGGTTCCAGAAATACGGCGAAGCCCACGTCATTTTTTTTCTGAAAAATCAATAAAACAATCCTCAAAAAGGGACTGCATCTTTATTAACCCCTCGCCCATGGTCCAGGGGTTAATAAAGATGCAGTCCCTTTTATTTATATTGTTTTATGGATTTGTCAGAAAAAAAATTGACGTGGGCTTCGCCGTATTTCTGTAACCAGCCGAATCCAGCAGGCAGCGACGGGCTGCCCCCAACCCCCAGGTGCCTATTTGTACCTGGCCGGACACAAGAATATAGGGGAGCCCTTTTTTTTTATTATTTCATGAATTTCATGAAATAATAAAAGAAAAAATGTGTGGGGCTCCGCGCAATTTCTATGTCTAGCCAGGTACAGCTAAGCAGCTGAGGGCTGGAATACGCAGCGCAGGGAGGCCCAAGCTTTCTGGGCACCCCCGCTGCAAATTGCAGCCCGCAGCCGCCCCAGAAGATGGCGCATTCATTGAAGCGCCATCCTCTGGCGCTGAACCCCGCTCTTCCAGTGGCCCTGGTGGCGGGTGGCTCACTGGGTAATAATGAGGTTAAGGCCAGCTTTGTATTATCAGCTGGCCCTAAGCCCGAAATTTATGGCGGTCACGCCAATATTAGACATGACCGCCATGAATTTCTATTAAATTGTTTTAAAAAAAACACAACACAGAGAAAATTTTTTTATTAGGAATAAAAAAAAAAAGCCATTAGGGACTCCATCTTTATTTAAAAAAATCCTCTTCCGTCCGACGTAGTCCAAAACACAATCTCAGCTCTGCTACTTCCCTGTCTGTGCTTAGACAGACAGGGATGTAGCAGAGCTGAGAACTGACTAAACACTCATAGTTCAGCTCAGGTCATTATGACCTGAGCTGAACTCTGCTGTCAGCCAGACTCGCTCTGCTGCTGGCGATTCCCGAGCAGTGACGGAAGTTAATTTATTCACTGCTTCTGTCAGTGTTCGGGAATCTCCGGAAAAAGCAGCAGAGACTCAGGGAGCGAGTCTGCAGCCGGCGCCGGCGGAGGCAGCGATAAGTAGCCGGCCAGTCCGGTGCACCCTCCACCCTCCCCTCCACCCCCCCCTCACCCCCTCTACCCCTCCCCAGGTTCAATCCTTTATTTTTTTTTTACTATTCTTTAAAAGCCAGCGGCTTTTTGCCGCTGGCTTTAAAAGAATAACATGGGGATTTGCAGGTTTTTCCTCTGCTGCCAGACCCCTTATAGGGTCCGGCAGCAGAGGAATCGCTGCAATACTCGTTCCCCATTCATTAACATTGGAATCGCAAGACACGCAACGAGTAGCGAGTCCTGGACTCAGACTCGTCGGAGTCTAGCGATTCCAAGTAGTTTAGGATTCGCCCATCACTAGCCTTAAGGCTTTCAAGGAGAAATACATGTACATGTCCTGGCTTCACCCTTCGGTGAGGGCCACCTGATTCACACCTGTTTCTTCACAGAATGATTGACCGCACTAATTGAACTCCACACTGCTATTATTTTGAACACCCCCCTTTCAATCAATTATTCAAAAACACAGACTCAAAAACATGCAGATCTTGAATGCTGAGTCTGATGGTTTTCTAAGAATCTATTGTGGCAACTGGTGAATTGTTTGACATGTGGTAATATAATTTATACCAAAAACAGTAAATAATCTGGTTAGTCCTATTGGACTACTCTTATTATTATGAACCCTACTGAAAATGATGCATACAAATGGTATTGCTGTTTGTTCTTCTAGATTTTTTCTATTTCTATTACTATTACAGCTTGAATATTAAGCCATCATTGACATGCAAAATTCTGGAACTCAGTACATACTCACAGAGCTTTGTCATTATTGACCTAAAACATGATGCACTGAAGAGGCCATTCAATTTAGAAAATAAAAATTTTCAGATACCCAATTAAGACATTCTGAGTTATTGAAAACCCCCAGTCAGTTTAGGCCAACCATTTTTTTTTTCATTTTGTTTTTTCTCCTGATTCGGTGACTTCCAGTGTGTTCCACTTCACCTGTCTGTCTGCCATTCAGCATAGCCAGTTGTCCATATTCTCGCTGTTCCACATAAGTTCTAAACTGCTGTACCAACACCCTGGGTCCATATATTCATCGTCACATGTGGCATTGTGAATCCACCTCATCAGGTAAGCCCTACAGACTGCCTACCGGAGTGGTGGTCATATATGTTCAATCCGTTCACAAAGGGGACTTTAAGCCCTCCTTTTCTCAGGATGGATGCCATTCACATGTATTTCTAGGTACTTAGTTTAGATTGATCTAAAAGTCTTACAATCGTGTATACATCTACTGTGCAGCCTTTCTAGAAACAAACAGTTCCTGGTAAAGTACAATGCCTCCGCTTCCTGTAATATTTCCTGTATTCCTGCTGTCAAACTGATTCCATTTCCTGACCTTGTCGTGTTTCCTGGCTCTGATTTCAGTATATACCTAACACCTGTTGTTATATTTCCTGTCCCCAGCATAGTGCCTACAACTTTGCAGTCTCCTGAGATTTTCCCTGCCATGGAATTATTTTAATTATTTTTTAAATCATAATGGTAGCATTAACATTTTACCGTGTTAGTAATGGATGATATCCTCATCTGATCTGAGTCTTAAAGAGGACGTGACGTCTAGAGATGAGTGAACTTTTCCCGAACATATTCGCCAATTTCAAATTCACCACGGACATTGGAAGTCTTGTTCGGGATAGGAAACCGGAGCAATTTCCCAAAACATCAGCGAACGCGGCTTTGTTCGGTAAAAAAGTTTGAAATTTAAAATGACCCTAAAACATTTCCTGATTAGGGCCAAAACGCACACCAGAAGACCCGCTGGCTGGGAGCAACACCAAACCTTACGGTTAGGAGTGTTCCTGCCATCGGGTCTACCGGCTTGTCCAAAGCTATAGAAGGGCCTTTTCACATCTGCATTTTGCGTGCATTTGGCTGCATTTGCGTTTCTATGCATTATTACCGCAAGAAAGCATCCAAACCCATCCAAAAATGCACCCATAGGGTTCAATGCAAAACGCTTTGAAAGCGCAATGCAAAACGCATGTCATTTTGCAAAAATACAAACATTTTTGCAAACTGTGGGCTGCAAAGTTTTGGGCTGTGTTCGCAAAAATGTATGCGTTTTCCATTGTGTCTGCAATGCGCTTTGCATTGAACCCTATGGGTGCATTTTTGGATGCGTTTGGATGTGTTTTTAGCTGTAAAAACGCATATAAACACAAACACGGCCAAACACAGCACAACCTTAACTGTGAACTGGGCCAAATTCTTTTGAGATTTAAATACATTTTTTTAAGGTTCCTGGAGTTTGCAGGTGTTTAGACACCTGCAGGATGTGAATTTTGAAAACAGTACCAGATGTGGCAACAGCTGTGAAGTCCAGGAAGTTTACAATGTCCTTGAAGCAATCTTAAAAGAGAGCTTAATATTTTGGGAGGAATTTTTTTTTTTATATTTATTTTTTTATTTATTTTATTTATTATTATTATTTATTAAATATTTATTTTTTTTTTTTTGGGGGGAGAGCAAATCTTCATTATTGCAGATGGTCAGCGGCGTGCAAGGACATCTCTTCTACAGTTATGTGATAGAAATTCATATAAAAATAGCATATGACCGATATATTCTTCACATACGTGGTCTTATAGGTCTGTTCACACTCAGGAAACACCATACTATGGATATTGCTTCTTGAGAATGTGAAATCACTATTCCATTTCATTCCATACATTTAAAATACACTTTTTATCATGTGCACAAGCGTGTTATATGTATTATTCATATTGAACTTGTCCTTGCATTGTTACCCACTAGCCTTATTCAGCATTCCAGATGAATTGGTGAATGGTGACCTGAATAAACTTATTTGTTTTAATCATTATTTCTCCTCCAAATATATCAATAATGACTCCACTTAACTGCAAACGAGGTGTTACCTTGGGGCATGGGGAATTGGATTTGTGAGTGACCATGGAGGACTTAATGAGGAGCTAGGCAAGAAAATTGTGCAAACAGTAATATTGTGTAAGTGATTCTTTGTGTCTGAATCCTGGCACTGTAAGAGGTGGGTCTATAGGCAAAGCAATCAGGCGTCCACATGGAGCTCAGCGAGTCAGCATCATCTTAGTGCAGTGCAATGCAGCTAGTCAGCTTCAGCTACACTCTGCTACAGTTTCTGTGCTTTTTGCTACTGTGTACCTGCAGTGCGCAGTTTGGCGATGAATCCCCAGCACAACGTGCCTGATCTTAAGGAGGTCATCTTTCTCACCACCACAGGGGGAGAGGGTGCTTCAGCAGCACCAGAACCGATGCGGCCTGCAGAGAAAATTGTCACATATGTGACCTGGAGCTCGACCGCACTACCCACATTTGACCTCATCTGCAGCAAGGTCTGGATCAAATCCTGTTCTCTGATTCCAGAGGAGGACCTGAGGAGCTTAAAGTCAGGAGGTGATCCTTTCCCTATGCCATCCGGGAGCTCCAGATGTCAGACTGAAGAGGATCTTGCAGCATGCCTGGCTGTTATTTCACCTACAGCCGAAGCCGCAGCAACTGGATCACCAATTCCACCAGGACTAGGAGTATGATGAGGAAGACAAGGAAGAGGAGGAGGTGGAAGAAGCAGAAGGCCCTGTTTCCCAGCCATATGGATCACCCCTGCCAGAGGTCTACGACTATGAGAATGCCATGTGGGGACCCCTATCCCCATCCAAGCAACTGTCTAGTACGGCATCAAGCACCCCATCCTGTGTCCTTTATTGAGGAGATTCAGTTTGCAGATAATATCGCCATAGTATGGTTGCATGAATGTAAGGCCAATCACTGCCGTGACCAATGCACCCGAGGCAAGGTAGTGGCATTTTTCCAGCAGAGAGGTATGGCTTCTTAGCTGAACAAGGTACTGGGCATGGGTGCTAAGTCAACCCGTCCACCCTGCTGCATGACCATCTTCCCAAAAGACTGCGCACAATCCTTGTTGGGGAGAAGGTCACCTTCAAAAAGGTGATGGGCAGCAAGTAGTGGTTCGCAGTTGGCATAAATCAGGTTGCCACCACCAACTTTCAGAAGTGTCAGGAGGAGGCTGAGCAAAACAGACTGTGGCATCAGGTGGAGAACAGGCTCTTTTGTGTAGCCAGCCAGCTGCACCCAAACCCCAAACCTACAGGCCTGTTGGTGTTCCTCAAGCTGCTCCCGCCTCTCGTAGCGGGGGTGGATTTTTCCTAGTTCCTCCATTGTCTTCTCCAGCGGTGGCCATGATGGAGTGTGCTGGGGAACAAGTGTTGGCCAAGAATGCCTCTGTAGGAGTAGCCAATGCGACTTCCCCAAGACCGTCCGGCAGTGGAGTAACATGACCAACGGCAACCTTCAGCGTAGGCAGCACTGACAAAGCTGGCATAGAGTATTAACGCCAAGCACAGTGGACTTTCCTAAAACAAGGTATATAGTTGGGTTTCTGACCCATCCCTTAGTTGGCATTTTGCCAAGAGAAGGACTTTTTAAAGCTGTTTTTCAGTTTTTCTTTGACCCGAGGCCTGTTTTTTAGTTAATTGTATTCTTTCCCTTCCCAGGTTTTGTGCCGTTTGTGCTTGCCCATGCTGGATGAGTGGGCATGATGCAACCTTTGGGCTACAACTCAAAGCCCTTAATGGACTCTACCCTTCATGGACTTTCCACCATTTTAATAGTCCGCTTATCCATCTGGTACTTTCGTTTTATATACTATTTATCTTCATATATTTGTGTTTGAGACTTATAGTCTGTAGTACAGTCAACATTTCTGTACTTCACTTGTGTGCTGAACTGCATCTGTAAACAGGTGCATTGATACTGCCCTACAGAGACTGGCGAACAAGCCGCAACCATGTGGCTTGACAGTCTAAGGTATGAAAATGCAAGACACAACATACTCCTATAGAACAGGACTGGCCAGATGCAGTTCTCAAGGGCTGCAAACAGTGCATGTATTCAGGATTTACCTAGCATGGCACAATGTACTTGAATCATAACATCTGCAAGTGGTGACATTTACACCTGTGCAATGCTAAGGAAATCCTGAAAACTTGCACTGTTTTCCAACCTTAAGGACTGTAATTGGCCACCACTGCCCTAGAAGTCTCTGTGAAGGTAGGCAGGGGGCAAGAGGAATCCTTGAGCTCTTTCACCACAACTGTGGGTCTCCCTGGACTAACTTAGGCTTTGTGCCCACGGTGTATTGTTTGATGCTTCGTATTGACGCTTTTTGAGAATCTGCATCAAAATTTGCAGGTCTATCTCTAGGCCAGCAAAGTCCATGACAGGTTAGAAGCTCTGTGCTCACGTTGCTTTTTTTCCTTGCACATGTGGTTCAGATTTTTTTTTTCTTCCCCAAAATCTGCAGCAAATCAGGAAGGAAAAAAAACACATTGGCACAGAACATCTGAACTCGGATATATTTTGCTGACTTCAAGATAGACATGCAGATTTTGATGCAGATTGTCAAAATCTGCTTAAAAAGAAGCATCAAGCAACGTACCGTGGGCGCGAGGCCTTACAACAATATGGTGGGTCATGCTCACATAAAGCATCCCTCATATACTGTGAGAGCAGGCACTGGTGAGAGTGTGACAAGTGGTGCCATCACAAATACTACTTCAGTTCAGACTCGAGGGTTCATACAGGGGCTTTCCAGCAAATTTGAACTGTGCAATACACCAGCAAGATATATTCTCTACATCACGTGCGATATCGCAGCTCTCACGTGACAGTGTTACGAGCGCTGATGCCACTAAGGTTATCTCAGGTCACAGAGCAGGATTCCCTGCTGTGTGATATCAGCTGTGTTACTTTAGACAACCTCAGGGAAGTTATGAGGATGTCTGAGGTTCATTAGTGGGCACGGAAGCATGATGAGTGTGAGAGTGGTGGTGATGCTCGCTAAGTAATAGTGTAGGAGGCTATTGTCTGGGCCAAAACAGTGTGGCTCTACTGTAAAATGGTTTGAGCTGTGTTTGGCAGCTTTTGGTCCCCTTTTAAGGTGTTTTCTAGGCACTTGCTTTTGCCTCCCATTGATTTAAATGGGGTTTGGAAGTTCAGCAAATTGTTCACCAATCTATTCAGCGAACATATGCCTGTTTGGCGAACCAAACTGAATCCAATTTACATTGTGAACCACCTAAAAGGCTTAGCTTCAAACTCCATGAATATGTTTATGTAAAGTAGTTTGGTGACACTGAGTGTGTACACTAACTGACAATTGTACAATCATCTATGCTGAGAGTTCTTGGACCTTCCATTAATGTTATGAATATTTGTCTTTATTGAAAACCAATAAACTTTTAATTTTAAAAACAAAAAAGTGTCCAGTTTTTCCTTTTATCGCATTTCTGTAATTAGTGTTTTTTGCTTATTTTTTAAGTTCACCATAGGTTTCCAGAGATATGGGCCTTTTTATTTAGTCCTGATTTTTACTGACTTTACTATAGATGAGTGAGCCGTCCTTTAAAGTTCAGAGTTCTTATCAAACGCAAACTTTACAAAGAAATTTGGTGTTCGGGTTCAGAGTTTGGGTGCTTTACATACACAAATCACTGGAGCAAGCATTGCTGTGCTTGGGTACACTCGGGGATTGACCCAGTGCGAGGTGCTTGTAGTGTTTGAATGGGCAGGAGGTAAAATCAGGGTTATCAATTGTAGTGTGTATAAAAAATGTCAAAACCTCACCCACCCGCCCAAAAGTGCTCTATTTACAGCTGTACTGACCACTCAGTGACTTCCAATGAGGTTCAAGTCAAGTTTGGGTCCAGAACAGAACTTTATCTAAAGTTTGGCTAAACCTCCAGAACCTGAATTTCCACAGGTCCAGTCATATCTAGTCTTTACCAATCTGGTGTGGCTTACAGGTATGCCTGGTGGGGGTCTGTAGATTGCTCCAAATTATTACCACAAGAGCAACGCCCCATGGTAGAGAATATAAAAACTATCAATAGAAAGGACCATATCTCTGGAATAGTGATGGGCGAATCCTAAATTACTCGGAATCGCTTGACTCTAGCGAGTCCGAGCACAGGACTCGCTACTCGTTGCGAGTCTAGCGAGTCCAATGTTAATGAATGGGGAAGCGAGTAATAGCGAGTAGTGTGAGATTTACAAATCGCAGATGTGTCTCGGAAGCTTCAGCCTGAAGCAATCCTAGTTTTGTCATTTATTTGCATTGGACTCGTTTACTTTGCAACTGTAATCGCTGGGAAACTCGCACAGATAAGAGTCCTGTCTGCTCAGTGTGCTGGCTGCCACAGCTCCAGGGTCCTAGAGCCCGCCTGCTGCCTGATGTAGCAGTGCTGAGATTGTTCTCAGTCTGCTCATTCCCTGTGCATAGACATCTATATCTATGCACAGGGATGAGCAGAGAGGACATCGCGTTTTGGACTGCGTCGGACGGAAGAGGATTTTTTTAATTAAAGATGGAGTCCCTAATGGCTTTTTTTTTTTATTTCTAATAAAAAATTTTCTCTGTGTTGTGTTTTTTTTAAAACAATTTAATAGAAATTCATGGCGGTCATGTCTAATATATTCGTGACCGCCATAAATTTTGGGCTTAGGGCCAGCTGATAATACAAAGCTGGCCCTAACCTCTTTATTACCCAGCGTGCCACCGCCACCAGGGCCGCTGGAAGAGCGGAGTTCAGCGCCAGAGGATGGCGCTTCAATGAACGCGCCATCTTCTGGGGCGGCTGCGGGCTTCAATTTGCAGCGGGGGGTGCCCAGAAAGCTTGGCCATCCCTGCGCTGCGGATTCCAGCCCCCAGCTGCTTAGCTGTACCTGGCTAGAAATAGAAATTGCGCGGAGCCCCACACATTTTTTTTAAAATAATTAAAAAAAAATGCGTGGGGCTCCGCGCAATTTCTATGTCTAGCCAGGTACAGCTAAGCAGCTGGGGGCTGGAATCCGCAGCGCAGGGATGCCCAAGCTTTCTGGGCACCCCCGCTGCAAATTGCAGCCCGCAGCCGCCCCAGAAGATGGTGCGTTCATTGAAGCGCCATCCTCTTCCAGCGGCCCTGGTGGCGGTGGCACGCTGGGTAATAAAGGGGTTAATACCAGGTTTGTTATACAAGCTGGTATTAAGCCCGAGATTCTTAATGTCAGGCCACGTTTGACCCAGCCACTAAGAATCTCCAATAAAGGGTTAAAAAAACACAGAGAAAAATATTTATTTGAAATAAAAAAAAAGCCATTAGGGACTCCATCTTTAATTAAAAAAATCCTCTTCCGTCCGACGTAGTCCAAAACGCGATGTCCTCTCTGCTACATCCCCTGTGCATAGATATAGATGTCTATGCACAGGGAATGAGCAGACTGAGAACAATCTCAGCACTGCTACATCATGTCTGTGAGCAGGCGGGCTCTAGGACCCTGGAGCTGCACAGAGAAGACAGCTGGACTCGGCTCGCAATGTAACAGCAGTTATTTGCGACTTTCCCTGCTATCACTGGCACAGTAGCCGAGTCTAATGCAAACAATGGCAATCCTAGTTTTGTCAGTGTTTGCCAATGATTTGCATTGGACTCGTGCGAGTAAACGCTGGGAAACTCGCCGAGTACCGAATCCTGCGAGTCCCTTACTACTCGCCGAGTAACGAGTCCTAGCGAGTAGATTCGCCCATCACTACTCTGGAACCGTAGAGTGGAAAGAAAAAACAAAGAAACAAAAAAAAAAAGCGGAATACTCAAGAGAGCAACGCAGAGAAAAAATAGCTAAAACTGGTAACCTTTAACCTGATGACAGAATTTCTTTAAGTTAAGTTTAACCTCTTTAAATGGAACCAACCTCCAGGATTTAACCACCTGTAAATCAGTGCAGCAGGTGACTGACATGTGCAGCATGACGTCACTATTTGGGTTTTCATATTCCTCCCCTGTGGGCTTGTCTTTCTGCTGTAAGCCGAACCCCCCTCCTCATCCAGACTCATCCGGGGGAGTGCGGGGTCTGGCTTACAGCAGAAAGACAAACCCACAAGGGAGGACTAGAGTAGGACCTACTGGACTCATCTGCATACAAACAACAGGGATTTCAATTTATAAACACTTTTCCAACAAAAATGTATATAAATCTCTCCTTACCTAGAGGTAAAAAAAAAATACTTCCCTACCTAGAAAGTCCAGCAAAAGTTCTTTCTTTTTGGATCTTAATTCATAGCCAATCGCAAACCACTGGGGTCTATACCTTATGCAGAGGTGTATCCAAGTTTTCTGGCACCCGGGTCAAGACTTCAGTTTGGCGCCCCCCACTACCCCCCCCTGCGGTCTCAGTAGTCTTCATGTGACCGATCATTCATATGTGATTCACACACTTACAGTCACGTGCCGTCAAGCTGCTCTACTTAATTTTCTCATTGTTCAGTGAAAAATCTAAGTATAATACATGCTGTTAGCATGTATAATCCCTCTAGGATACTTCAGGCCCCTGAATTCTCACAGCTCGTGCACTGCACACTGTCAGGATTCTCTCGTGCTGATGGTAAGATTGGACGGTCATGTGAGCACAAGTATAAGATTTATATACTTCTGGTCACTTTCTGACTAGACGTGTCCGGCCTCACACAATTAATTTTCATTGATCGGGGCCACACATGACTAGTCAGCACGTGACTGCAGGTATGTAAATTGCATACTTCATACTTACATTTATGTGACCTGCCACACTCACTGCCAGCACCAGAGAATCCTGACAGCAGGCAGTTTGCGCTCTACGAGAATTCATAAGTCTGCAGTCACACAGAGTGATACATAAGGACACAAAGAGTGGCTGCAAACTTATCACAGATTTGGACAACCCCTTTAATGCTACTAACAAATAAACATTGTAACTATGGCTCAAAACCTTATTATGATCGCCATATCTAATGTAATCTTACAAGTTATGGATTGATACATGTGTACAGGATCAGAATCAATAGCAGCTCAAAACTACATCACCAGACCCACCAGAGATACAAAATTGCATCCATATAACCCCCATCAGTACAGAAGCATCACAACCCTCACCAGTGCAGAAATATATCACCAGACCCACTAAAGGTACAGAAATACATAACTAAAACCCCCATCAGTAAATGAATACAGCCATATAACCCCCATCACTATAGAAACAAAGCATCAAAATCCTCATCAGTACAGAAATTCATCATCAGAACCAACAGCAGTGATAAAACAACTGTAATGTCAGATCAGACCTTACACATTTGTGCTGCATGAGCCAACAATTCCTAATACATCCTTAACAATGGTAAGGAGTACTGGGAGTTGTTGTTACCAATCAACATCAGACCATACAGGAACCACAGCACTGACGAGAATTAGTGTCACAAAAAATCATTTACATCTGGGTACCTTGTAGATGACCTTGTCTCTGATCGGGGTTGTCTTTTTCTTTTCTTCATGTTGTCCAGATGCCATAATGACTTTTCACATCCACAGCTCGTCTCTGGAGACGTCCATCTTCTCTGGTCTTCAGCACATCCTGGAACGATACCCTTAAAAATAGCAGAATTATCAAAATTCTCAGTAAAAATATCTGTCCTACACTGTACCCCGGAATAAATAATTGCCCATCTCTCACTGTTCCCTGCACAAAATATGATTTACACACTGTCCCTCTTCTGGAGCATGCCCTCCACACTGCCTCCTCATCACACTGACCTCTCCTTTCCATATTGGTCACACTGTCCTCTCACACTGTGAAGCCCCTAGATTCCTCTTTCATTGTCCCAAAGTGTGAAGCCAACAAAAGTGTCCCCGAAACACCGTATGACCCCCCCCCGCAGTGAATTCCTCCATACGCACCGTATGGTGACCCTACTGTACCCCCCTCAACAACCTTGACACAGTATGATCCCCAACTGTGACCCCACACAGTCCTCCATTTAGTATAATGGACCTACATACAGTATAATGGCCCCTACACTTCTTCACACTGTATAATTGCCCCAATAAAGCCCTCAAATCGCCCTCCACATAGTAAAAAGGCTCCCTTAAAGCCCTCCAAATTTCATAATGGATTCCATAAAGTATAATAATTGGCTCCATATAGTATTCCATATATTATAATGCATCATCCATAGTTCTCCATATAGTATAATGCACCCCATAATCCTCCATATAGTATAATCCACCCCTATTGTCCTCCATATAGTATAATCCACCCCCATAGTCCTCCATATAGTATATTGCACCCCCAAAGATCTCCATAGAGTATAATGAACCCCCAGAGGCCTCCATATATTATAATGCACCACACAGTCCTCCATATAGTATAATGCAGCCCGAAAGTCCTCAATAGAGTTCAATGCACCCGCATAGTGCTCCATATAGTATAATGCACCCCCACAGTCCTCCATAGAGTAAAATGCACTCCCATAGTCCTCCATATAATACAATGAACCCCCACAGCCCTCCATATATTATAATGCACCTCCACTGTCCTCCATATAGTATAATGCACCCCACAGTCCTTCAAAGAGTACAATGCACCCTCATAGTCCTCCATGTCATAGAATGCACCCCCATAGTAGTACAATGCACCCCCATAGTCTTCCATAGAGTAAAATGCATTCTCATAGTCCTCCATATAGTACAATGCACCCCATACAAAGAAAAAAGGGAGAGACAAAGAGGCGCAAATGGGTCTTATTGTTTTAAAGATAAGGTAGTACCGTCATAGGTGTATGTGCTCACCTGATCCAGTTGTGTTTCCCCACAACTGGTAAATTAGGTCAGACAGCTGCTGCTGGATCCGCACTCCCACGTAACAGTGGTGAGATATCCAAGAAAAAGACCAGAGAGAGATCGTGCTTTAGTGATCCGCGCTGCCGATCCCTAAAGCACTATCTCTCTCTGGTCTTTTTCTTGAATGCACCCCCATAGTCCTCCATAGAGTACAATGCAGCCTTATAGTCCTCCATAGAGTACAATGCACCGTCATAGTCCTCCATAGAGTACAATGCACCCGCATAGTCCTCCATAGAGTACAATGCACCCCCGTAGAGTACAATACACCCTCATAGTCCCCCATAGAATTCAATGGACCCTCACAGTCCTCCATAGAGTACAATGCAAACCATAGTCCTCCATAGAGTACAATGCACCCCCATAGTCCTAAGTCATAAGTTTCTGATGCAAATAATATTGGAAATGCACGTGTTATGTAAAAATAGAGATGGAGATGTAGAATTTGTTCAGCTGGAGGGTGGACATAAAGAGCAGCATGCCAATTACACAATGGAGGAAGCAAACACAGTCTAACAAAGTCAATGGTAAGTTATTTGTATCATGTGTTTCAGTTTTAATAAAATTGTGAAAGATTGGATTGAGTAACTAGGGGATGGGTAGCCTACCTGAATATATGGCATGTTATAAGGCCGGTTTCACACCACGGTTGCGGTGTGTCAGGTTCTGTCTGATGTTTTGCAGGAAACACCGGACAGAACCTGACTGCTCAAATTTCTAAATACAAAAATGTGCAAATTTGTTTCTACAGAATGTATTGTGGTGGCTGTGGACCCACTGTGCTGCAGGTCTGGCTCACACTGGAGGAGCATGGCTAAGTGACTACCTGGTCTTCACTAGAGCCTCTGGTGCTGAGGATTGGCTGGGCAGCATGTAGTCCCCAGGTACTACTCCATGGCAGTCTCTGCGACTGCAGCTGCTGACCAGAGGGTCAGAGATGAGGTACACAAGGGCGAGATAGAGGCATAGTCAGTTGGTTCAAAGTCAGTTCAGATAGCTCAAGTTCAGAGAATAAAGTTGAGGTAAGGAGTCAAGAGGTCAAACAGGGCTTTTAATTAGCTGTACTTCTGGGTGTGCTGCCTCTGATTTCATCCTTCTGCTGGTGCCCTGAAGTGATGATGGTTCAAGTGGGCTGCAGGCTGATGGTGTGGAGGTGTTAGTGCTGCTAGCAGAGATGTGACGGAACTTTTCGGCAGCATGTATCTGTGGCGCCCCATTGGTCAGTGCGCCACAGATGGGTACTGCACCCAGACCAGGGTGTGTAGTATCCCTGTGATCAGGGGATTGGGATGTTAATCTGGGGCCCTCAACACATGCATTCACACACCTAGAGCCAGGGGATCAATTGGTTACCCCGTTGCTAGGGAATCGATCCCTGTGGACGGAGTCTTAGGTGGGTATTGAAGAGCGGGAAAGAGTTAGAGCAGAACATCTGTGGAAAGAGAAGAGGGGACACTGTGAGTGTCACAGTTGAGGGCACCTAATAGGATGGTGACCGAGACAGAAGGGGGATCCTCGGGTGTCAGTTAACACCCTAATCCGGACCCGAACGGCACCCAGCCTGGAGGGATCTAGTCCACCAACAGAGGACCGGCTCCGAGAGTGGTGCAGGAGCTCAGCCCTGAGCCGCCAAACTGGAGGGACACGAGCTACTCAGAGTGGCGACCAAGCCCTGGCATATTTCCCACAAAGGGCTCCGTATAGGTTCATGAGTAGAGATGAGCCACCCCCCTAGTGTTCTAATTCGATTTGATTCGTCGAATTAGTGATTTGTTCGTCAAATGTTCGTCGAATGTTCGACGAACAACTCGAACCCCATTGAAATCAATGGCAGGCTACAAAGAACACATAGAAAATACCCTCAAAGGGCTCCAAAAGCTGCCAAACTACTGGCAGCTAGCAGGTGGGGGCCGATATCGAGGGCTGAAGGGGGCTGAAAGCAGAGCGGCCGGTCACGTGGTGCCGCTCATTTGCTATTCATGATAAGCACTGCATCCTCCCGCCCATCAGCGGGGGGATGCAGTGCATATCCCGTAATACAGGCTCCCCCCGTATATATACAGGCTCCCCCAGCACTTATACAGGCTCTTCCCGTATGTATACAGGCTCCCCCAGCACTTATACAGGCTCTTCCCGTATGTATACAGGCCCCCCCTCACAGTTTTGCGGCCCCCCTCCCCTCACAGTATGCCCCTGCAAGCGCAGCACAGCGCACATACTATACCTTAATCAGCTGTCACCTGGTCTCCATCCGAACGCTCCTGGCTCTGCTTGCATCTTCTCCTCCTGTCATGTGAGCGGCCGGGGTCGCGGTGATGTCATCGCGACAAGCCCCGGCGGCCACAAGCAGGAGGAGAAGCTGCAGCCAGAGTCAGGAGCGTTCGGATGGAGACCGGGTGACAGCTGATTAAGGTATAGTATGTGCGCTGTGCTGCGCTTGCAGGAGCTTACTGTGAGGGGAGGGGGCCGCAAAACTGTGAGGCGGGGGCCTGTATACATACGGGAAGAGCCTGTATACATACGGGGGGAGTCTGTATACACACTGGGGGAGCCTGTATACATACGGGGGGAGCCTGTATTACGGGATATGCACTGCATCCCCCGCTGATGGGCGGGAGGATGTAGTGCATATCATGAATAGCAAATGAGCGGCACCACGTGACCGGCCGCTCTGCCTGTATATTTATGGGGGGAGCCTGTATATATGCTGGGGCAGCCTGTATACCTACGGGGGGAGCCTGTATATATGCTGGGGGAGTCGAATCATTTTCGAACATAACCTAGAACTTCCGAATTTGATGCAAATTGTTCGAAATCGACGAATCACTCGAACACAGCCCAAAACAGGTTGAATCTGAGATTGGCGAACATTTCGAATCGAACATCGCTCATCTCTATTCATGAGCCCCTTAGTAAAGGATTACCTCTACAGTGACCTGTGAGGACTGGCGAAGGGCTCTGTGCTGGGCCGCGCTAGGAAGGAAAGGAGAAACAGCGCAGTGTGAGGACAGAGGGTGAAACCGACAGGAACACCACTGAGGGCTTCAAAGAGACATCTTATCCCATGGTGACTACTCAGGTCAGCTACCCATGACTTTATACCTGTAAGCTGCCCGAAAGTTACCAGTAAACCCTTGCAGAGCTTGAACTGTGTCTGGTGTCTCATTTCTATCACACCAGGTAAACTGCATTCCAGTCTCATCAGCAGAGACTGCATCGAATCCCCACCTGCAGAGCCGCCTTCCAGTGAGAAATCCATTCATCCATACCTGCCCCGGAGATCCTGCTCCCCCTATGGGGAGCAACATCATCTGGCTGCAGCATCATCATCCCCAGAGGTCTGAAAGCAGCACTGGTAACATTACCAGGTACCGTAGGTGGCGTCACAAACTTTATTTTATTTTATTTCACACATTTTTTCAGTGAACATCCGGGCCACAGCCCGGGCACCGGCCACCAATGACAGCACCTTTAATCAACGGCCAGGATCCGAGTACTTAACGGCCCTGGGGTGGGTCATTTCATCTTCTCCTCTGCATACTCTCCAGAACCTCAAAGGCATCGTGAGGGTCATTTGGATTCCAGAGTCCTGGAGAAGGAGCATTGCTTACTTGGTGCGCAGCTGTCTTTCCTCTGGGACCTTGCGAAAATGGCAGGCCAAGTTGCAGTACAAGACCTCGTCCATCATAACTGACTGTGCGGGTGGGTGAGGATCTCATTGTTTGTGCCCTGAAGGGTATGGGCAGTGGCATAACTTTAGGCCCATGGGCCCCAGTGCGGAAGCTCTAATGGGGCCCCCAATTATTGCAAATATTTAATAGTATTAGTCTTTTTATAGAGGTCAAAGGGACTTTTGGGGCTTCCCTAGGCTGCAGGGCCCGGGTGCGATCACAACCCCTGCACCAATTGTAGTTACACCCCTGGGTATGGGTTCTGTTAGGGGTATGGGTTCTTGTCCAATGGCAAGATTGAACTGCTGCTGCATGCCTGGTCTCCCTGTTCTGCATCTCTTGGTGGTACTGCAGATAATTCAGCCTCCTCCTCCTGTCTTTCTACAAATTTCAATTATGAAGGTGGACCTCTCTCCCATACATTGGTTTCGGTGCTGAAAATAGAATTTGCATAGTTAAAATCATATGTTGTTTAGGAACCAAAAACGTAATTGCCCAACCACTAGGACAGTGGTTCTTAACCTTGTTTGAGGTACCGAACCCACCAGTTTCATATGCACATTCACCGAACCCTTCTTTAGTGATAAATCAAATTTGAGTTTTTATCAAATTCAAGACATACGTACCGTATATACTCGTGTATAAGCCGAGTTTTTCAGCACGGGTATATACGGTAATATGATACAGCGCCCCCCCCCCGTGGTATCACACCCCTTCCCCGTATATACAGCCCCCCCGTGGTATCCAGGGCCCCCCTTGCTGCACCTGTAAAGGAAGATATCAGTATACTTATCGCTGCCGCCGCCGCTCCGCTTCTCAGTCACCGTGATGCTCCGGGTCTTCATGCTTCCTGTTCCTTCTCCGGCGCTCAGGAAATGACGTCATTGTTCGAGCGCCGAGAGAAGGAACAGGAAACATGAAGACCCGGAGCAGCGCGGTGACCGAGAAGCGGAGCGGCGGCGGCGGCAGCGATAAGTATACTGACATCTTCCTTTACAGGTGCAGCAAGGGGGGCCCTGGATACCACGGGGGGGCTGTATACAGCTGGGGCTGCTGTATACAGCTGGGGCCCCTTTATACTAACGGGGGGGGTCTGTATACCCCTGGGGCTGCTGCTGTATATACCCCCTGGGGCTGCTGCTGTATATACCCCCTGGGGCTGCTGCTGTATATACCCCCTGGGGCTGCTGCTGTATATACCCCCTGGGGCTGCTGCTGTATATACCCCCTGGGGCTGCTGCTGTATACTACCACTGGGGCTGCTGCTGTATATACCCCCTGGGGCTGCTGCTGTATATACCCCCTGGGGCTGCTGCTGTATACTACCACTGGGGCTGCTGCTGTATACTACTACTAGGGCTGCTGTATACTACTACTGGGGCTTCTGTATACTACCACTGGGGCTGCTGCTGTATATACCCCGTGGGGCTGCTGCTGTATATACCCCCTGGGGCTGCTGCTGTATACTACCACTGGGGCTGCTGTATACTACTACTGGGGCTGCTGTATACTACTACTGGGGCTTCTGTATACTACTACTGGGGCTGCTGCTGTATATACCACTGAGGCTGCTGTATACTACTACTGGGGCTTCTGTATACTACCTCTGGGGCTGCTGTATACTACCACTGGGGCTGCTGTATATATCTCTGGGGCTGCTGTATACTACCACTGGGGCTGCTGCTGTATATACCACTGGGGAGGCTGCTGTATATACCTCTGGGGCTGCTGTATACTACCACTGGGGCTGCTGTATATATCTCTGGGGCTGCTGTATACTACCACTGGGGCTGCTGCTGTATATACCACTGGGGAGGCTGCTGTATATACCTCTGGGGCTGCTGTATACTACCACTGTGGCTGCTGTATATATCTCTGGGGCTGCTGTATACTACCACTGGGGCTGCTGCTGTATATACCACTGGGGAGGCTGCTGTATATACCTCTGGGGCTGCTGTATACTACCACTGGGGCTGCTGTATATATCTCTGGGGCTGCTGTATACTACCACTGGGGCTGCTGCTGTATATACCACTGGGGAGGCTGCTGTAACACTGCTGGGGCCTGTATGTACCACTGGGGAGGCTGCTGTATACCACACTTCTGGGGGCTGTATACTACCACTGGGGAGGCTGCTGTATACCACTGCGGGGGCCTGTATACCACACTGCTGGGGGCTGTATACCTGTGCTGGGGTCCACCCTCGGCTTATACACGAGTCAATAGGTTTTCCCAGATTTTGGGGGCAAAAGTAGGGGGTCGGCTTATACACGGGTCGGCTTATACACGAGTATATACGGTATATGTTTTTTTACTGATACACAAAATGAACCATTCATGAACATCACCTTGATCAAAGAACAAAACCAACACAATGCATGAACTCACAACAAATTACATACCTGCGAATCAGTGTGACTTCTGCTGTTGTTTTTTAGAGACCAGTTCAGATATGCGTGGCTTTACCTTGGCAAGTGCTACTCTCATTTTCACAGCAAAGTCTGTTCCTTTTCTTTGGCCGGCTTCAGACTGCGTTTGAGATCCGATCCGTAGCTGTCCGCTTGAAGCAGACAGAAGCGGACCGGATCAGCACACAGGACCGGGGGGCTATTATGCCCTCCGATCCTGTGTGCAGCCGCACGCAGTTCCTGCTGCTGATTGGTGAGGACCGCGGGCGCCGCGGTCCTAACCTGTCAGCGGCTGCAGCTGCGTGCGGCTGCACACAGGATCGGAGGGCATAATAGCCCCCCGGTCCTGTGTGCTGATCCGGTCCGCTTCTGTCTGCTTCAAGCGGACAGCTATGGATCGGATCTCAAACGCAGTCTGAAGCCGGCCTTAGTTTTTATGTCCAGCATCCTCGAAAAGGATTGTTCGCAGAGATATGTTGTAACTAATGGTATAAAAACTTCCAGGGCTTTCTTAGCAATTACCTTTCCAACTGTCGACACCAAAACGTTGAGAGTGTTGTTGTTCTGAAGAGTTGCTGTTGAACCTGGCTCTGCTGAATTTCAATGATTTCGCCGAGGTATTCATAATTGACATCTGCTGTCTCAACAGCAAACGTGAACCACGTATCGTGATAACCAGTTCACACTGCAGGCTGCATAGTGTCCGCTTATGCCTACGCAGAACCGCTAAATACTTAGAGCGCAGGTGTGTGGACATGGCCAATGTTGGTGCTCTTGCAGAAACAGGGCTAATTCCACACGCATGGCAAAAACACGATTCAGCACCTGTCCCCGGGATAACCACCGAACATTAGAATGGTACAGGAGTACCTTGAACTCAGAGCCCATTTCTTTACACAGCTCACTGAAGATGCGATGCCTTAGAGCACTATTTCGCACATAGTTCTCACATTCCTCTACATTTTTGGAGGCAAGGTTTTTGTTGCCAACGCATGCCTGTGCAGAATACAATGCGTAACAATGATGTGTGGTGCATCGGCTTTTACTAGCGCACCAAACCAGACTTTCTTCCCAGCAAGACTGGAGCTCCGTCTGTACAAACTGCAGAAACCATATCCCATGAAAGATTGTTGTCTCTGAGAAAGTCATCCACAAGCTTCTTCACATCGGCTGCCTTAGTTGTTGTAAGAGGCTTACAGAATAAAAACTCTTCTTTTATCATGTTGTCTTTCACATAGCAAGCTGGCTTAGATTAGAGACGTCTGTGGTCTCGTCGAGCTGAAGGCTGAATTTTGCCGGACTTGAAATTAGATCTGCGACTACTTGAGCCAAGGTGTGAACATTTGAAAGAGGAATTTGGGATAATTTACCTTTGGCCGCTGTTCCGAGTATTAGATTCGCCATCTTTAATGCTGCTGGTTTTATGAGTGTTTCATGGCATACCATATGAACCATATGACGTCCATTTTTTTTCTCACACCCATTGACTTGCATTGGTCATTCTTGGCCATTTTACGTGACTATACACAGCATGCTTTGATTTTTTTCACTAGGCCGAACACAGGTGAGAAAAAAAAATCACAGATCACCACTGCCTCATTGGATAACATTGGTTCGAGTGCAATACAATTTTTTTCTCACATATTTACACTATTGCGTGCAGACCCTAAAACTGGAGATTTAGTTTAACCCCTCGATCAGGGATGGGAATCACTTTTGCTTTTTAAACCTCTAATTTTTTTTATATTTTGTATCTTAAAACTCCATTCCTGAAGGACGTGAGCTGAATAAATAGGTTAACGGAGGACTAATGGTGTGTGCAATGGAAATGTCATCTCCTGAGGGCTGGCATTTATCAAGTAAACTAATAAGATTTGTAGTTTAATAAACATGATTGACTGCAGGTGGTGGTAATAAATGCCCATGAAGATGCCTTATAGTCTTGTGAGTAACCAGATTCTCTGTCAAAATAGTCACTATAAAAAATGTAGGCAGATTAGTGATAAACCTACACATATATATTAGGAAATAGTACCTGTATGCAACAGCATGGGCACACTGAGGACCCGATTCATTAAGACTGGCATTGTGCTCCCCAGTCTTAATGAAGAGCTTGCTGGAGTACAAGATGCTGAATTAAATAAGAGTCACACTCCACTTAATGAATTTGGCGCACCTATAAAAAGGCATGCACCCTCTTGCGCCTCACCAGAAATTCCACTACAATTAGGGACTGGAGAAGCATATCTGGCATAGAAAAGACTGCCATTTGTGATTAATTAGACTAGTAGGTGTCCTATACCTCCAATCCCTTCCCATCTCAGTCCATAACAGAGCTCTTTAAAAGTGGCATAAGCCAGGGGTATATCTAGAGGGGGCAAGCGGGGCATTTTTTGTTGCATGGTCCAAGCTGTAGCCCGGGCAGCTGCATTTTGCTTCCCCCTGGACTGGGATTTGGCCATTCTCTGAGCTGGCTGTTAAAGGGAATCTGTCAGCAGCTTTTTGCTATGTAAGCTGAAAATAGTCTGCTGTATGGGTTAATACAGAGATTTCAGCCCTGCATGTCTTATTGTGGCGCCCCTGCGTCCAGGTGGCCACAAAAGGGAACTGCAGCCAGGCAGTTAGGACATAGTAAACACTACACCCTCACAGCCCACATCCCCACGCATAGAAGGGGTCACATCCAGCTCTGAGGTTAGGCACTATATGAGACCAGGAGGAGTGGTGGATGATGAGTGGGTTGGGCACACCAGAAGGTCAGGTGACTGACAGTATATAGAGAGGGGGAGGAGTAAAGGAAGTTAGTAAGCCATGGTGCTGAGCAGCAAAGACAAGGAGTAGGCTGAAGTAGCTGAGATGCAAAGACAGAAAGAGATTGCACGTCCTGGAAGAGCCTAAGCTGAGGAGCGCTGACCCGTACTGAGCCAATGCGAGCCAGATGGGGGGGAAAAGCCCGTCCAAGATGCTGAAACCACCAGGAGTGTGATAGACAGAGAAGGGACGGTGCAACCCGTGCCCTGGACAGCAGCAGAAGCTACTAACAGCAGGTGGAGAAGCCCTCCTAGATACCGAAGGAAACAGAGGAAGGAGCCTGGTAGTTTAATGCTGTAGACTACTGCAGGCTGGGCAAAGGCAGAGTGTCAGCTCTGAAGGGGACCGACGATTCACCCGGTATCCCCAGATTCACTGACGGGGAGCTTTAGTTTCATGCTGGAGTTCCTAACCCAAAGAACAGGCAGCTCAGTGACACACTAGGACTCAGAGAAGCCCGAGTCACCGCTATACTGTTCAGCGTCCGCATACACCCGTGTAAGACGGAGAGAGAGAGTAATAGCCCGGAAAGGCACACTTAAAGACTGTGTGAGGGGTCACAAGGAGAGAGGAGCCTGGCTGCAGGAGGAAAAGGGAACCCGGAAAGGGAGAATGCAACTGAATGTTAAGAACTGTGTAACAACTAACTTGTGAGCTGACTGAAGGAACTAAGTAAAGCTTTGGAAACCCTGCATTGTCTCCTGCCTGCTTCCATCTGCAGACCCTTTCTCCCATACAGGCTTGCATCAGCACGACCTCAACCTGCAGAGCCACAGCCTGTCAGCACCAGCACAGGAGGAGAGATCCCTGCAACTGCAAAGTAAGTGTGCTCCAACAGCCTCACACACAACAGACTTTAACTCCTTACTGCCCCGGGGGATACAGTTCTCCCCACTAGAACTATACCATCCCCGCTGCCATTCCATCACCCCCGGAGGTTCTGCAGCAGCGGCGGCCCCATCGCTGGCCGCACCAAGTGGGTGGCGTCACCCGTGACAATTCCCTTGTAAATATTCCCCTTTTATTGTGCTGAGCCAGGGACACGGTCCGGACCAGGCCACCTGTGACATCCCCAATACCATCCGGTCCGGCACCGAGTACCCCACGTCCCTTGGGGCTCCACAACCTGGCGTCACGAACAGGATCTACCCGGTCCAAAAGAATTGGACCTTGTGCGCCAAAAGAACTGTTACTAGACTTTTCCCGCCAAAATCTGACCCTAATGGCGGCCACAAGGGACTAGCGCCATGTGCAGAGGAGGCGTTCCTAAGACTCCCATCGTGGGCCGGTCCGGTCCAAGGCGCGAAAAGAAGGTCCCGCCCTGGCTCTCCTTAACTCCGGGAGAGCCAGCAGTCACTCTCAAGGAAGAGCCGCCGCCCCTAGACCCTCCTACCAAGAAGCTGGCGCGGACGAAGCAGGAAATCGTCATCAGGAGGGGGCGGAGCAGGCAACCGGAAGAGAAGCAGTCGCGATTCAGAGCCACGAGGACGGAAGCGGAGGACGCACTGAAGAGCGCTCTGTGCGAGAGACCACGAGTGATCCCGGAGGGCCCACAGATTGAACCAGTGGAGGAACCCGGTCTAGGAGAGACCCCGTGTGATCGCGTAGAGATGGCGGAAGGTGGGGAAGAGCGTCCCCGCATCCTAGACACCCGGAGGGGTGTATTGCGGCTGCTGCCCCCGAGGATGACACGGGTTCAGGAAGCTAATAGAACCCGGATCCAGATAGACATCGACCGCAGCCCGAACTACGAAGTCCGGCTACAGCGACCCGGCCGGGTCGAAGAGCACGGACGTGCCGCAAGCGACGCCGAAGGCCATACAGCCATACTGGTGGATGTAACCACCCCGCCAGCTGTATTAAATACGACATGGAAAGAAGCTGATCCACTCGGAGCTTTGCCAGAAGGATTTCTGAAGCTGCCGTGGAAACAACCGGAGAAGAAGGAGTGAACACGGGTCCTTAAAGAAGTACAGATGAAGACTTGTAAGTGTGAATGTACATTGTTCCTTATTGATCCCCCTACCTTACCTGAGTGAATGCTAGCATTCCCCTGTCTGTCTTATATGTGTCTCAAACTGAACATTTGCATCATGAACAATGACTTGATACGAACTTTCTTGTATATAGTTAAGCACACTTGTGTGCTCCCCTTTTGGTTTTAAGACCAGATGCAAATGCGAAGTAATGCACGAACTCTGCATTTTGAACTTTTGAAGCTGCTTATTGAGACTTTTGCACTTTCTGAGAATTTTTGAAAGTTTTAGCACTTTTTGAAAAGGAGAATTTTATACTTTTATACGAAGCAATGTCTTATAATGTCTTTTACAGAAAAGAGGGTAATGACGAGTATATACCCATGCACTTATGTTTATAGTTAATGAAACGTTCCAAGAATCGTGCCTCCCGGAAGGGAAGAAACAAGAATCCATAATGTTTACTGTTATATAAAATATAAAAATGTTTTCAGGGTAACCAATGTCGAGTCGCGCGCGGACGCGCTGTTTAACTCCGGGAGAATGTGGCGCCCCTGCGTCCAGGTGGCCACAAAAGGGAACTGCAGCCAGGCAGTTAGGACATAGTAAACACTACACCCTCACAGCCCACATCCCCACGCATAGAAGGGGTCACATCCAGCTCTGAGGTTAGGCACTATATGAGACCAGGAGGAGTGGTGGATGATGAGTGGGTTGGGCACACCAGAAGGTCAGGTGACTGACAGTATATAGAGAGGGGGAGGAGTAAAGGAAGTTAGTAAGCCATGGTGCTGAGCAGCAAAGACAAGGAGTAGGCTGAAGTAGCTGAGATGCAAAGACAGAAAGAGATTGCACGTCCTGGAAGAGCCTAAGCTGAGGAGCGCTGACCCGTACTGAGCCAATGCGAGCCAGATGGGGGGGAAAAGCCCGTCCAAGATGCTGAAACCACCAGGAGTGTGATAGACAGAGAAGGGACGGTGCAACCCGTGCCCTGGACAGCAGCAGAAGCTACTAACAGCAGGTGGAGAAGCCCTCCTAGATACCGAAGGAAACAGAGGAAGGAGCCTGGTAGTTTAATGCTGTAGACTACTGCAGGCTGGGCAAAGGCAGAGTGTCAGCTCTGAAGGGGACCGACGATTCACCCGGTATCCCCAGATTCACTGACGGGGAGCTTTAGTTTCATGCTGGAGTTCCTAACCCAAAGAACAGGCAGCTCAGTGACACACTAGGACTCAGAGAAGCCCGAGTCACCGCTATACTGTTCAGCGTCCGCATACACCCGTGTAAGACGGAGAGAGAGAGTAATAGCCCGGAAAGGCACACTTAAAGACTGTGTGAGGGGTCACAAGGAGAGAGGAGCCTGGCTGCAGGAGGAAAAGGGAACCCGGAAAGGGAGAATGCAACTGAATGTTAAGAACTGTGTAACAACTAACTTGTGAGCTGACTGAAGGAACTAAGTAAAGCTTTGGAAACCCTGCATTGTCTCCTGCCTGCTTCCATCTGCAGACCCTTTCTCCCATACAGGCTTGCATCAGCACGACCTCCACCTGCAGAGCCACAGCCTGTCAGCACCAGCACAGGAGGAGAGATCCCTGCAACTGCAAAGTAAGTGTGCTCCAACAGCCTCACACACAACAGACTTTAACTCCTTACTGCCCCGGGGGATACAGTTCTCCCCACTAGAACTATACCATCCCCGCTGCCATTCCATCACCCCCGGAGGTTCTGCAGCAGCGGCGGCCCCATCGCTGGCCGCACCAAGTGGGTGGCGTCACCCGTGACAATTCCCTTGTAAATATTCCCCTTTTATTGTGCTGAGCCAGGGACACGGTCCGGACCAGGCCACCTGTGACATCCCCAATACCATCCGGTCCGGCACCGAGTACCCCACGTCACTTGGGGCTCCACATTATCACAGAGTGTGTTTTTGTTTACTTGCTGTGTTAAGTTTAAGGGCCACGTCACACACACAGATAATTGTGCAGAGATTGTTCACAGATCTCTGGTTGCAGTGAAATCATAGACACATTGCTCCATTTTGTGGCTGTGTACAAATGGAACAATGTGTCCATGATTTCACTGCAACCAGTAAGTTGTTCAGAAGTTGGACAGATAAGTTGGTGTTTGTAAACCCACCATAAGCTTCCTAGCTTTATCATTAGTTGTACACAGCAGGTGTGAGCTCAGGTCTGACTCTGCCCCCTCTTGGTTTAGCACAGTGATGGCGAACTCCAGGCCTCGAGTGCCACCAACAGTGCAGGTTTTCAGGATTTCCTCAGCATTGCACAGAAGTTGGAATCATTACCAGTGCAGGTGATTATATTATCACCTGTGCAATATAAGGAAATCCTGAAAACCTGCACTGTTGGTGGCACTCGAGGCCTGGAGTTCGCCATCACTGGTTTAGCAGCTTCTGTATACAAATGTACACTGAAAGCCTGGTGTGGGTTGAGACAACTCTCCCAGCTCAGCCAGATGCTTAAAGGGACTCTGTCAGGTCATGTTTCAGTATGATACTAATATTACCCTGCAAGAGGGCCTGGGCAGACCTTTTAAAAACTTGTAAAATCATTATTGTAGTTTCCATGTTATCAGCATTATCAAACCCTGCAGAGAGCTGCTGCATTAGTCCTGTCCATTTTAATCAGAGAAAATTAGTCCTAACTGTGTTAAACTGTCAAGTAGTTATGCACTCCCTCTCAGCAGCTCTCTCTTCCCTCCTCCCTCTGCTCTCGGGGCACTGTGGTTTCACTTTTAGGAGGTCTGTTCTGTTGAGGACACAGGGAGAGAGCGATTTCAGGTCTGGCTTATCTTATCTAGACTCCATTTGTTTCTCTAAGTTGGCATCCCTGCTGTGAGAGTTTCTGTGCTGTATTTGACCTCTTTCCTGGCTGCAGACACAGTGAACAGAGAGAAGAATATACTCCCCACTGATCTCCTGTGCAGTGATGTGACATGCATAATCATCCTATGGGGAGGGGACAGCAGAGAACTAAGTGGATCGTTCACTGTGATTGACAGATGGAGTGAATCTCTTTATTTGAAGCTTACATTAGATAGGAGTGAAATATAAATAAAATAAAAGCATCAACAGAGAGAGCTTAGAGCGAGGAATTAGAAAATGATAGCAATTATATATGGATTTTTGACCTGACAGTTTTCCTTTAAACCTAAAATCTTTGATTGTGTAAGAACGGCTGCACCCAGTAATCTAAGTGATACATTGTTGAATTCAGGATCTCTTTGCATGCATTATTTTGCTGTCAGATGAGGTTGCAAAAAACTGTTGACAGATTCTCTTTAAGCCGAAAGCCGGATCAGAGAAAGTTCAGCACTCAGGTGCCCAATGATCAATTGTACTCGGGCCCTTAAGATGCGAGCACAATTGAAGCCCAGCCACTTCCTGGTCAGGGCAACATCAGCAGCATGTTCAGGTCATCTTATCACACTGCTGACGTGGATAGTAAGTCCTAAAGTGGAGCTAAAGACACCGAAGATTTATTGTAATTGTAATTGGGGACTTTAGTTGAGGACACAGTTTGAGGAGCGAGGTGGGGGTATGGGTGTTGAAAGAGAATGATGCAGACAGTATGGGGAGCAATGAGGGGATAAGTGCAGAAACAGTAAGGGGGAAGAGGGGAGGATGGGCATGGACTCAGTATGGGGAGCGAGGGGGGAATGCATGAAGAAACAGTGTAAGGATTAAGCTCTACTTGCTGGTTCCAGCAGTCATCTCATGATCATCCCCTCATATTTGATTTTCATACTTATGGTCATGTGACATCTAGCTGTTCTTCCTGCTTCTTTTAATGATGCACGGCTGACGTTTACCATTGAAAGAAGCAGGAAGAACAGCTAGATGTCACATGACCATAAGTATGAAAATCAAATATCAATGAAAGGTCACATGACCACTATTTAAACTTCATGCGGCAGGGGAGGGGGGTGAAGACTGAATTCTTGCCCAGGTCCTTGAAAACCAAGATCCGCTCTTGCATAAATAGTCCCAATGTCCCCAAATTTTATTTCAAGCACATTACACAAAAATATGACAGCTTATTCAAAGCATTATTGCGTTTTTCTGCTGTTAAAGCTTTGATGAATCGGCTTCTGAGTCTTTTTGCTGAGTTTTTGATGCAGAAACTGAACAGAAACTCTTAACTTTTTGAAGAAAATTTGGAGAGGTTTTTTTTTTTGCTGCATTGGTTTGGATTACATACGTGATTTGTCTAGAGTACATGTTTAGTAGTGTTAGTTTTATTCTCCAAAAACCCACATTAGGCAATGAGAGTGCAAATGATAAAAATGTATACAAAAATACTGAAACAAATTGACTTGCTGCATGTTTAAACAACGCTGGAGTTCTCAGATCCAGGGGAGTGAGTGTGTGCATGAGATTTCTGAAATCTCACTGCTCTCGGAAAGTGCATAAAAGAAAACGCTGTGTATGAACAGACTGGATGAGTTTACATAGTCAAAGCTAATATAGGAAGAAGACCATGTTGTTTTCCTAAAGCGGCTTTGCTGGAGGTTGTGCCTTTGCGGCGGCTCTGTGACCGCTATCTTTACTCTATAACTACTGAGCGGCTTTGTGGCTGAAGACGACAAACAATAAACATGTTAATCTTTTGAACTCCTTCACGGTTTGCTTTCCCTTAAGAAGTAACAAAATATGGAACATATGAACAGCAATGTTGTTTTTGCACACAGTCATTCTTTTGAGAGTTTAGTTAGGCTGGCTTCACACCATGGTGTGATCCGATCCGGGGCTGTCCGGTGTAAACCAGACAACCCCAGAACGGTTTTTGGCCCCATAGTAGCCTATGGAGCCGGATGGCAGCTCTCTGCCATCCGGTTTCATCTCTGCAGTGGAATCCAGGAGAATTCGGATTATTCTCACCGGACACAAAAATGTTGCTTGCAACGTTTTTGTGTCCAGGGAGAAAAATCACCCCAAAATGCCGTATCCCAGATTTGCCCGGATTCTCCCGGGGACGGAGCAATCAGGCTCCTATGTTAGGGAGAACCAATGGGGCTGAATTGCCCCGGTCCGGGTGAATCCGGGAACTGGATACCGGCGTCTGCAGGCCGCTGTTGTTTCAGGACCGCAGCTAGCTCCATGCTAGCCGCGATCCTGAAAAAACAGCAGCTGCGGCTGCAATTACAGCCATCCTGCTGCACACTGGACCAGAGGGCACATTTGGCCCTCCGGTTCTGTGTGCTGATCCGGTCCAGGGCTGTCAGGTTCATGCCTGACAGCCCCAAACCGGACTACGCCGTGGTGCGAAGTTGGCATTAGTGCTTTTTTTCGGGGTCTTTTTGGAGCAGAATCCGCCTGATAAAGATGTGTACATATACCCTTAGGGCCGCTTTACACACACCAACTTCTGAACAGATCTCTGTGACCAACTTCTGAACAGATCTCTGGTTGCAGTGAAATCATGGACACATTGTTCCATTTGTACACAGCCACAAAATGGAGCAATGTGTCCATGATTTCACTGCAACCAGAGATCTGTTCAGAAGTTGGTGTGTGTAAAGCGGCCCTCATAGGTTCAGCATCTGACTCATGAGCAAGTGGGTTTGAGTAGCTTAGGCTGTAGCATATTAAAAAACCTGACGCCCTTAGTCATAATGATTCTTCAATTAAAATGAATAATGTTTAGTATTTTTATGTATGGGCCGATCAGTTATGAACTTTTCTGCATCTCTGGATTGCCAAACCAGTGGATCCTGGCACCTGGCCATTCATACAATAACGGATTGATAGGAATCATCACAACTCGTATCTACTCCCTTTTAGCTCAGACTGCGTAAAGCCTGGGTTACACATAACGATGTCCCAGCGACCCCACCAATGATGGGGGTCGCTGGGACATCGTTATCTGATCGCTGGTGAGCTGTCACACAGGCAGACTCACCAGCAATCAGGACCAGCGAGAACGTTGGTATCCAGGGTAAACAGCGGGTAACTAAGCAGAGCGCTACCTGGTTACCCTGGTTACTAGCCTCCCAGCGTGTCTGTGCGGCGCTGGGAGGTTGTTGATCGTTGGTCTCCCACACACGCCAATGCTGGCCGCCCAGCAGGAAACCAACGATCAAAAAATGGCCCAAGCCATTATACCAACGATCGCTGATCGTTGCAGGGTGTCACACGCAGCGACTTCGCTATGATGTTGCTGCAACATCACGAGTTGTTGGTACGTGTAAACCCAGCCTTATTTAGGGCAGAGACACACTATGCGAGATGCATGCAAGTATCTTGCATGAGTCTCGCATGACTCACCCAGAATGGCCCCTATCTCTCTGGATGGGAGTGTGTCAGCTCCATAGAAACACAAGCAGCTGACGCGCTCCCATTCAGAGAGGCAGGGTCCATTCTGGGTGAGTCATGCGAGATACAAGCAAGTACCTCACATGCATCTTCACAGTGTGTCTCTGCCATTACAAGAAGTATCACGTCATCAGAGAAACAGGCTGCTTGAGAGGCTCAGAAAAAGACATAAAAATTTCCAATCGGAAGGAGCTCACTGACAGATTCACAGTTAGCTTATTCTGTAACCATTCTAACAAAGCGGCTATAGGAGGCGAACGGTGATAAATTCTTAATGGAACCCAAATGCACAAATGATTTTCAGCCTAATTTACTTGAATGTAAGTAAAAAAAAAAGTACTTTGAAAGGTGTGTAGGCCAAACTAGAGGACAGGTACTAATTGGAGCATAAATCTCTGAAGGAATAATAAGTAATTATTAAACAATATGATCTCAGAATTTAGGCTGGAAGGAAAAAATAATGTCTTTTTATGATTCTTATAGTTCAAGGTGTTTTTTTTCATAGTTGCAGTGTACAGATTGCTTATCGGGGCGGTGGAAGTAACGGGCCACACTTGCGATCAGCTCCTTATTTCTGATCTATATTTAGATGCAGATGATACGGTGACATCAGGTTTCTTGCCTCGGTGCCTGCCATTACCGATCTGTCCCCAAGACGGTTGGCGGAGCTGCTCCCTCTAGTGGACACTTTTAATATCACATTCAGTTGATTCGCCATTGGGCGCTTAGTGAACACTAATGATCTCCTGTGCTGCACACAATGCTGCCGCCAACCCCATTGTAGCACTGAGGCCACACCCACCGTCTCGCACGCTGTTTGTGAGGCTCTCAGCAGGATCCTGCCTTTGAGGATTGGGCTGCAGATAGAAAGTTAAAGGCCTTAGGCAGCAGCTGCTCCGCCGGCTTTCACTGTGTCACACGCAGAAAAGAAATTGAGGGGAAAAAAAAGTCAACTGAAAAGGCGGCAGAATGGTTTCTTTGTTGTGGTGTACGTTGCCTGCAGTTTATTATTCACATCAAAACGGCCTTTGTCTCGGCAGAAGTGTACTATTTAAATTAACACTTGTCATTTTTATGAGTCAGGTTAGAAAACATCTTGAATTCAGATAATAAAGGAGTAAGATCCCAGACGGGTAACAATGGACGGAGCTGAGGCAGAAGTTTACATATCTGAACTCCGGAAACAGGAGAAAAGGTGTCCTCAGAAGTCCAAGAAAATCACCGAAAGGTATAAAAGATCATAGATAAGTCGTGATAACAAGACTCATTTATTCAAAGGTAAAAATAAAAATATATGTGAATAGGTGTATAACATACAAGTACCAAGTACAGCAGAGATTAGACCTGACTCCTTGAGTATAGCAAAATGTGTTATCTGTAAATGTGTCCTAAGGGTGGAAACACACAATGCAAGATGCATGCGAGATACTCACATGAACCTTGCATGACTCACCCGGAACAGCCACCATCTCTCGACAGGAGCGCATCAGCTGCTTGTGGCTCCTGTTAAGAGAGCTGGCAGCCATTCTAGGTGAGTCATGGGAGACTCATGTGAGTATCTCGCATGCATCCCACGTAGTGTGTCTCCTGATCCAAACTTGACAGCTTCATAGGCATATATACAGCAGGTGAACTAAGCATTGAACACATCACCAACATTCTAAGCAAGTATATTTCTAAAGAGGCTATTACACTTAACTTAATTTATAGACATCCATGGTTTGATATCTTTGCTTGTGTAGATTGGATGGATTGTTACCCGCTTCTGGAGAGAATTTCATGTCAGACACCAGAGCAGTACCGAGATTTCCCAGGTGAAACCTAAAGGTACCGTCAAACGTAACGATATCACCGCCATATGGCTGGCAATTTGACGTGAGCGCACACATTCCGGGCACTTTTTTGCACATTGCCGTCGCCCTGTCACACATAGAGATCTCGCGTGCAATGTTCGGCGATCCTGCTTTCTGGAAATTGCCTGGCGCAGACCGGAAGCAATTTGACATTCCCATATCACCGCCAAATCACCGCGTCACACACCACCACCAGATCAGTGATTTGGGCGTAGAGTGTGAACGCGACGAGGAGACAGGCGTGCCAGACTGTTGTACACCGCACCACTACCACTCCGATTGGCCAACACAACTGCGTCGCCATTGGTCAGCCTTGTCAGGAAGTCTGCCCACTACATGACACGTGTCCTTTCTACTATATCGCAAATCAAATATGGCGCCTTAGCCATGGCCAGCCAATGGGAATGCAGGAGCGACCACCAATCCCGGCAGACAGGGCGCGCCAAACAGAACGCTCAGGCACACCTCTGGAATTGCTTCCAGATGGCCTGAACTCACTTTCTATATAGCTATCGCTCCGTCACACGCCATGATGCACAGAGATCGCCTGGTGGCAATCGCCTGATTTCTCAGCAGAGCAGGGCGATCAGGCAATGCTCCACCGGCGATTTCAGGCCGTAAAATCTCCCTGTCTCACACCACTACGCACAGGCCATGTGATTTCCACATATGGAATATGGAAGCCATATTGCCACATGTGACGGTACCTTTAGGACAGTGGTGCCAACCTTTCTTAACTCGAGAGCCACATTCAACTCTGTGAAATGGTCATGAGCCACATCCGGCCCCACCACCACTCCCACCTCCCACAGTTGTGGCAATCAGAATCCACCATTGCTGGTGTGAGGATAGCTAAAGCTTTCCTGCAGAAAGAACATGGAGAACTTGTGTCCCCCTCCAGTGTAGGCAATATACTTACATCAAAGGGTTCACACTTTACCCCTATTTGGTTGCACCTATATCATGCACTCTCTCCACATTATTACATCCAGCTTCACACACCCATCTGTTTAACAGTATAATCTTGTCTTCAACCTATAATATATATCCCCCCAATGCAACCATTGCCAATATATGTGCATCCAGATCTTCTCTTCTATTCATCAAAGTCACAATCTAGATATGGCGCTAATGCAATGAGCTGGCAGACAGTCACAAGCCACACATCAAAGGCCCGTGAGTATTATGTGCCTCTTGATACACAGGTTCGAGGCCCATGCCATAGAGAATAGTACACTGCATTTTTTTCAGGTGGCAAAAGTGCCCCCGTACAATGAATATAATGCACAGCAATGTCAAAACAACATTCATGTGTACATAGTCCTTCTTATGCCAGGGTTCACACACAGTGAAGCGGTTAAAAGTGACATGCTGTAGGTTAAAAGATGCTGGTGCTGGCAAAACTGCTTGAAGAAAATGATCTTCCTAGCAGCTGTTGCTGTTACACCAGTGATGGTTAGGTAGCAGGGACAGTGTTCTCCTGATCTATCGCTCAAGCTAGTGGTCCCTAGGTTACTCCCTGTCCCCAAGGTTACCCCTGAAGGTGTGGATGTCTTCCTCTCATACCTTGCTCTTGTGGCGCCCCACTGGTCAGGCGTAACAAGTGGGGTACTGCACCCAAAGATGAGCGTGTGGTTGTCCTTGTCGCAATGAGAATGCAGAACACTGTGGAAGGATCTGATCCCAAAACACACCCACAAATACAACTGGGGGAGGTCCCAGAGTGAGTTGGAGAGTGGAAAGTGTGAGAGGAGCAAGGTGGAACACACGGGGAGTCTTCAGGAGTGTCTTCCCCAAGGAAAGACGGAGAAAGGGGGCCTCAAAAGAGGGCTAGGGAAAGACGTAGCCCAGTCAGAAAGGTCCTGATTTGTACACCCGGAGTGCATGGGTCTGATAACGCGGCCTGGAGTGTTCACCCTCCGACCGTACTCGTCCTGGCTCCGAAGACATTCTCAGGGTGTTTATCCCCTGGGACATACTACTGCCCAAGAAGCAGACCATGAGAAGAGAGAGAAGCGACAGGACAAGGGTAGATCCAA
>JARQOC010000001.1:560847481-560902958 GCA_033576535.1 Allobates femoralis | reverse complement strand
AAAATACTTACAAATGTGGACAATTGATTCCAAACAAGATTTGTTCTTTTGCACAAAGTAATTTTCCTAACAAATTCACTGCTGGCTGGAAGAAACGTCTCCACAAGGAGGGCAGCAGTTCCCCCAGACCTCGTCTTAGCCTCTCACACAGCCAGATCAGAATCCCGCACACTGCACTGATGAGGGGCAATCACCCCGAAATGCAGCATCTGCAGTTTGGGGCTCTGATCTGGCTCAAATCCTAAAGGCCTCGTCTCACACTACGATATCACTAACAATATCGTTGAAACGTCACAGATTTGCAGTCGTTCAAACGACGTCGTTCAGTGTGACATGTACAAATGATCAACGATAAGTCAACTGATCGTTGATGGGAGGTTTGTGAACCGGACCTTAAACCAAACGATGATCGTCCGTCCAACCTGCAGCATCGGTGTGTAAACACCTTCATAACGATGTTGTTAATGACTTTGCCTATTCAGACCTGAAGGACGTAGGCGATCAAACGACGCAAGTATCGTTCGCTTGTCGCGGAATCATTGCTGTGTCGTTAAAGATATCTGTACGTGTGACACCTCAGCAGTGAGCATTGAACGTCGTTCCAGCAATCTAGGTCAAGTCGGATCATTGGTCAGTTTGCCGAAGCATCGAAGCGTGAGACGGGGCCTTAAGTCATATTAAAAGGCTTGTTAAAGAGTCATTTATTGTTTTTAAGGATTGCTACCTTTATTAGGTGGCATTAGAGTTTTTCACTTACTCACTGAAGTGGCAATTTGCATAACAAATTCATTCAACGTCATGTTGCAAAAATAAGTACACCCCAATGAAAGTGTGAGGAGCAAATACACAGTTTAGACAACAAATTTCTAATTAAGAATTTAACCACAAGTCTACTTTTTCATTATTAAAGGTGTCCAGCAGACAGGTGACGATAGAAGGGTGTTACTTAACAAAGAAAATCCATTCACATTTCATGCTGTTTGCAATGGAGATAGAAAATAATTTCTTTACACAAGAAAGGTGAAGCCTACAAGAATATCAGCAGAACTTTACATATATGTCATAACACTGTAAAAAAAATTATACAAAAATTTTACTAAAATGGAAGAGTGTGTCGCCCCAGGGTGTGTGGTACTCAGGTATCAGGCAGCAAAAGGGGATTAACTGTGTCAAGGGGAATGGCGACCGCGCCTGATTCCGTGTCCGGGGGGACTGTTCTTTTGAAAAGGGGATTATGTACAAGGGAATATTTACAAAGTTAGTTGTTGTGACGCCATCTGCAGTCTCTGGTGATTAGCACCAGCGCCGCCACAGTCCGCCGGAGGTGGATGGTATCACGGCTGAGATGGTGTAGTCCTCCGCAGGCAGGACTGGACCTCCGGGGCAGCATTCCTGCGAAAGGAATAAGTTCATGGAAATAAGATGCAGCAGAGTCAAAGTTACTTCACTTTGGGTACTTCACTGGAACTTTAGCAGCGTTATTACAGTCCTCAGTGCAGTGAGATGTTAAATGACAAGTAGCTACGGATGGCTGCAAGTGGATCTCAGGTAGCTGGATGGAACCCTCAGCGTGTGCCTTTTCTTGTTCAATTCTTCCCTGCTTCCCAGTAGTCGGTGTGAAGTCTGACCCCATACAGTGTATCTGGCCCCCTGCTGTCTCTCACTCTCCTCGCTCCCGTCGGGCTACCTTCTACTGGCCGACCGCCGAACCATCAAGCGGTGCCTGGTACCCTCTTCTGGTCGCTTAAGAGTCTGGGCAGTATAATATATATATATATATATATATATATATATATGTCCCTCAGATTGCCAGATTTTCTGTGGTCCGTGGAGGATCCCACAGGTGCGGGCTCCGGTGCCTGGTAAGCTGCCGGGGTTAGACTCTGTGAAGTCCCTCTTCTCGCCCGAGCTAGCTGTCTGCGCCTGGGATCTTTCTTTAGTCTTTTCTGGGTCCCACAGCCAAGAGACCCTTCTTGCTCCCTCAGGCTCACTGCCGGAGCCCTCAACTCATCTCTCCCTTGAGGCAGAGACCTGAAGCCCTCCAGGCCTCCGGCCAAAGACCTCCTTTCTTCCCTTGGAAGTGGTTTTGTTCCCTCCCGGGTACCTCCCACCGTGTGATCTAGTGTGGGGGTGCTTGTGTGTAGGTTCCACCCATCATCCTAAAATCTGCTTGCAGCTGGAGTATCTACACGCCTTCTACGGGTTCAGTACCCCTCTGTGACGCCTGCATTGCGGGGCGCCACAAGAGCAACCATCTCATCGAGACGTCCAGATGCCAGGCCCACCACAGAAATTAACACCTAAACTGCTGCATCATATGAAGACAAGGGTTGCGGAAAAAATCCACATGCAAGTGTCGCACACTAGGGACTGGGGTACTCGAGACCGGGGTGTACTGTCTCTGTGTGGTGTCATGGTGCCGGGCCCGGTCCCATTGTCCCAGATGCGGCAAGTAAAGGGAGTATTTACAGATTTGTCGTGACGCCACCCGGCGTGTGTGTTAAGTAAGACCACTGCTGCCGTATTCCTGCTGGGGACGGTGAATTAGGGCAGTGTGGATAGTAAGCCCTCTTTAGGTAGGGCTGATGGTCCCCAGAGCAGGTGTAGTGGTGATGGAGGGGTCTGGTGAGGGATTGTGCTCTGTGCAAGACACTTCACTGCTGCAGCTTCTATAGCCTGCATGTGTAGAAACCAGTCTCTGGCTCGTCAGGTGGGACTCTGTTGCGACGATGGAAGGAAACAGTCTCAGGCAATGGTGAGCTTACCAGGTACTTTACTTAAGGTTCTTTAGCAGCAGTTCACAACAGTTTACAAGTTACAGTTCTTTCAGCTCTTCCAAGTTAAAGTTCTCACACTTTAGCTCTGCTCCGGGTAACTGGGTTTAGGCAGTTCAGGCAGCTCCTCTGCATTGCTTCCCTTGAGTCCTTTCAGGCCCTTTTGTCTTTCTCTGTTTCCTCACCCACGGGTTTGGTCTGGCCTTCACGGGCTCTTGTGTAATGGGTCCCTGTCTGTCAGGGTCACTAGCCCTAGTCTAATGGCTGTGGTCCCAGACCTTGATGGTAGGTAGGCTGCAGGTCATGGAGTACCTGCCCCACGCCAGTGTGTCTTGTGATTAGGGTCCTAGAGTGCCCCTGGTCAACTCTACAGAGTCGGCTCTCTGGCTTTAGCGGCCTATCCTCCAGTGTCCCAGGTATGGCTGTGGGATCACCAGCGAGCTTTCTCTCCTGTGCATGTAGCCTCCAGGATTCTGCGTCCTCCGGGGAATCTGCCTCTCTCTACTACTGTAGAGCGAACATTCTGAGAGAATATCCTCAAAAAGAAAACAACTGGACCTGTTACTCTGACGTTCGGCCACTAGATTTCATCAGCTTCCGAGGTCAACAAATTCTGTGATACATCCAGTTGCAGGTGAAGATTCGGATCAGTTCTATTGGTATTTCCTGTAGCATTTACGTCCACCAGAGTCTCTGTATACTGGAGCTCACACAGTCTCCATCAGTCCATCTGTAATTTCAGCAACAGGAATGTTCTTTGAAATGCTGTGAATCCTATCTAACTCTCCCTAACTGACTACACAGTCGGTAACCGGTCACACATCCAAGTTTAATCACGGAGCCGTTCCCTCTGAATCTAATCATCCAATTTGGATCACTTCAGACTCCCAATCTTCCATGTCTCTCAGGCAGGACTTCTCCTCAATATTTACTTCACAAGTCTCTAAGTCTCCTACTTCCTGTTTCCAGTGCTTTCTTCTCTTGTTGAATGGTGATCTCTACTGGCTGAACTAAGTAATTGCATCATCATATCTTATGACAGAAAACATTAACATGCTACAGCATCATGAATTCACAGATGTATTGCTCTATATTTAAACAGAAAGATGCTTCCATCAATCCATGTCCTTGGTAGATGTGCACTTTTTCAACATGACAATCATCCAAAACACATATGTGCTAATTCTGAAGAACAGGGTGAAAGTGATTCAGTGGCCAAGTGTCTCCCAATCTTAACCCAACCGAACACCTATGGGGGATTCTGAAGAGAAAAGTTGTCATCACTCTAAATTTGTCACGGGTGACTGTAACAGTCTAAGGGGTTAGGGAGCAGGATGGCAGTGATGGGCTAAGGGGAACTGGGAAGCTAGTCTGACTCTGTAGACTGGGTTTCCCTGGTTGACCTTTTTCGAAGAATGACCTTTAAAGTTGAGGATGTCCACGGCCTCCATCCTTAACCAGCTCTTGACTAGCCCACTCACCTCCACCCAGGGACCAGGATAAGCACAGTAAGTCCAGTCAGATATAAATCTCCACAACGCTACAAGTCAGGCTTCAGCAGGACAGCACACTGCGTCTACACAGCACATCGGTCTTTTCAGATAATTAACTCTTTCACTGACAACAGCTGAGTGGTAATAGGCATATTTTAAAGCTAGGGGAGTGGTCACCCCACACATCCTGCAGCAGTTACCTGCTACTGGAGAGCCACAGCCAGACCATGAACAGCAATACTGTTACAGCTAATGACATTAACTCCAAAGGCACCAACAGAAATAAACCCATTTATTCACATTTAAACACTGCAAAGCAGACTACCAGCCTCGGACTGCTCTGGCGGGTAACCGGGCAAAACTCATGGGAGGCCCTCAGGTCTAGAGGCCCCGCCCACCTAGCCCCGCCTCTCACTACCCCCTGCTGTGGCTCGCTTGTGCACTCACAGCCGCTGTGCCGGGCGGCCACCGCCGTAAAAGCAGTGCCAGCCAGAGAGAGAACAGTAAGATTTCACAGGCTGGCTGCTGCTGCCTGCAGCACAGCCTATGTGAGCCAGCGCCGCCACCGAGCGCTCTCTCTGACCCGAAGTACTGATAGGCGGGAGCCGCAGGTCTGCTCCTGCCGCCGAGCGGCCGCGACATTAAAGGGGCGGAGCCACGGACGTGAAGGGGGCGGGGCCAATTTCCCAAAGCAGGGCCCCACTTTGACCAATCAGGATCCATAGGTCACTAACTTCATCACATTCCAGTTCCCTCCCTGAGCCGATCATGTGACCTCTGATGCCTCCCCTCTATGTGACATCATGACAGGACCTGCTATTTGTAAGTTACTCCATGTCTTTCTTTCTCTTTCTTTCTTTCTTTCTTTCTTTCTTTCTTTCTTTCTTTCTTTCTTTCTTTCTTTCTTTCTTTCTTTCTTTCTCTGTGTGTCTGTCTCTAAAGAACACTAAACTTTATATACAGGTCCACACTACGAGTCGTATTAGTGTTCCTATATACTGTATGTAGTGTGGACCAGTATATACAGTATAGTGCTGTGTATACAGGATTTACACCAGCACTCTCTGATGTGCATAGAGTCCGCAGTCTGTACTGTCCACACAGCGTCCAGTCTGCAGTGTGCACGCAGCGGCCAGTCTGCAGTGTGCACGCAGCGGTCAGTCTGCAGTGTGCACGCAGCGGCCAGTCTGCAGTGTGCACGCAGCGGTCAGTCTGCAGTGTGCACGCAGCGGCCAGTCTGCAGTGTGCACGCAGCGGCCAGTCTGCAGTGTGCACGCAGCGGCCAGTCTGCAGTGTGCACGCAGCGGCTAGTCTGCATGGTGCACGCAGCATGCACGCAGCGGCCAGTCTGCACGGTGCACGCAGCAGCCAGTCTGCAGTGTGCACGCAGCGTCCAGTCTGCAGTGTGCACGCAGCGTCCAGTCTGCAGTGTGCACGCAGCGGCCAGTCTGCAGTGTGCACGCAGCGGTCAGTCTGCAGTGTGCACACAGCGGCCAGTCTGCAGTGTGCACGCAGCGGTCAGTCTGCAGTGTGTACGCAGCGGCCAGTCTGCAGTGTGTACGCAGCGGCCAGTCTGCAGTGTGCACACAGCGGCCAGTCTTCAGTGTGCACGCAGCGGCCAGTCTGCAGTGTGCACGCAGCGGCTAGTCTGCATGGTGCACGCAGCGTGCACGCAGCGGCCAGTCTGCACGGTGCACGCAGCAGCCAGTCTGCACGGTGCACGCATCGGCCAGTCTGCACTGTGCACAGCGGCCAGTCTGCAATGTGCACACAGCGGCCAGTCTGCAGTGTGCACGCAGCGGCCAGTCTGCAGTGTGCACGCAGCGGCCAGTCTGCAGTGTGCACGCAGCGGCCAGTGTGCAGTGTGCACGCAGCGGCCAGTGTGCAGTGTGCACGCAGCGGCCAGTGTGCAGTGTGCACGCAGCGGCCAGTGTGCACGCAGCGACCAGTCTGCTGTGCGTACACAGCGGGCAGCCTGCAATGTGCACACAACGGGCAGTCTGCCTGCAGTCTGCAATGTGCATATAGCGGGCAGTTTGTAATGTTTACGGCCCACAGTCTGTAATGTGTATACTGCCCACAGTCTGTAATGTGTATACTGCCCTCAGTCTGTAATGTGTATACTACCCAGGAGCTGCAGAGGAAGAAGCTGCCGGGTTCCAGGTGCCAGCGAGCGGGAGACTGGGAGCCGCAGAGGGAGAAGCTGCCTGGTGCCGGCGAGTGGGAGACCGAGAGTCACAGAGGAAGAAGCTGCCTGGTGCCAGAGACCGGGAGCCGCAGAGGAAGAAGCTTCCTGGTGCCGAAGATGGGGAGCTGCAGAGGAAGAAGCTGCCTGGTGCCGGGTTCCTGGTGCCGATGACCGAGAGACCGAGCGCTGCAGAGCAAGAAGCTGCCGGGATCCGGGATCAGGAACGTGGAGTCAGGTACGGCGCTGTTACAGCCAAAGATAGTAGCCTGGGGGGGACAGAGTGGGATAGATGGATGGTGTGGCCTGGAAGAGGGGGCAGAATAGGATGGATGTATGGGGGGCATTATGGAGAAGGGGAGAGAACGTAATGGATGGATAGGGGGGCGGCATAGAAAAGGGGGGAGAACGGGATGGATGAATGTGGATAGGGGCGGCATAGAAAGGGGGGAGTAGCTGGATTGATGGATGGGGGCAGGCATGGAAAAAGGGGGAGAAAATGGATGGGGGAGAAGCTACATGGAATGTGGGGGGGAGAAGCTACATGGAATGTGGGGGAGAAGCTACATGGAACATGGGACAGGGGAGAAGCTACATGGATGACGGATGGGGGAGAGGCCGCGTGGAACAAGGGAGGGGAGAGGCTGCGTGGTGCATAGGAGGGGAGAGGCTGCGTGGAACATGGGAGGTGAGAGGCTGCATATAACCTGGAAGGGGGATGGTGGTGAAGGATGCGCTGCATGAGACATATTGGGGGAGGATAAGCAACATGGGATTCAGGAGAATGGGGGTGAGGATGAGCTGTATGCAACATATGGATGTAAGATGAGCTGCATGGGACATATCGTGGGTGAACAGTATGGGACATGTGGGAAAAGGATGAGCAGTATGGGACATGTGGAAGGAGTATGAACAGTATGGGACATTTAATCTGCATACACATTTATATAAGGAACGTACTGTTCTGGTGATGTAGTGACGGTGGTTTTGATTATGTATTATTGTATTGCTGATGGTTCTGGTTATGTACTGACAGGTGTTATAGTAATGTATTATTGTATTGATAGGTTTTCTGATGATGTATTGATTGTTTTTGGTGATGTATTACTGTATTGACAATGGTTCTGGTTATGTACTGACAGTGGTTCTGGTGAGGTATTATTGTATTGACAGTGGTTGTAGTGATATTTAATTGTATTGACGGTGGTTCTGATGATGTAGTCATGTGGATGCTGTAATCTTTACAGGGAACCTGACCCCTAAAAATCACCCCCCATCCTGTTAATTAATTATAATTAATTATTAATACCTGTCCCTGCATCATCATTATGCTATTCTACCTATCCCTTTGTGTAAAAATTGTGTAGTTTGAAACTTTCAAAAAGTGATTTTAATGCCTCTACAACTACGGCTTCTTGTCTCCTGAGAAGTCGCACAGGGCGTTCCCTGTGACTTCTTTTCGCAGCCTTTAGTGCTTGTATTCACGCCCCAATGGGCGTGATAAACCATTTGAATCCTCCTCGCCCTCCTCCATGGGCGGATCAGCCGGTATGATGCTAATTGCGTCATTTCAGGCGCTGCTGACGTCGATACACCCCTTTCAGTGTATCGACAGACCTCAAGCTGCGCATTGCGCATGCGTGAGGTATACTTTACGGCAGCTCATGTGATGAGCTGCGGTAAAGTACACCTCACGCTTGCGCAATACTTACATCATTACCAGCCGCTGCATTTCAAAGGCCTTTCCCACGAACAAGGTTAATTTAAAGTTCATCTTAATAATAAGTAGACCCTGTAATGATAATAATTTCCACAATTGGATGTGTTTAAAAGAAAATGTTCCTGGGCTGAGATAAACTTATATATGTGTCCCTGCTGTGTACTGTGTAATGGATGTGTCTGACCGTACAGTGATTCTCTCGACACAGGAACATTATTTTTAAACACCTCAAATTATGGAAATTATTATTCCAAAATCTATTGATTAAAATGAACTTTAAAATTAATTTTGTTTATGGGAAAACCCCTTTAATAATTGGGATATAAGTCCCACATTCTTCTGATAATACGGTTTCCACAGGTCAGATTCCACCAATAAATAAGTGATCACCTATTGAACCTGTGGATCACTGATAACTTGTTTTCACCAAAGAATCTCTTTAATATAAAGTACAATAACTGTACATCGCAGTTCTGCTGAGCGCAGAGTGATGTGCAGGAGCCGCCAATATAATGGGTATAATAACAGCTACCAGGTATTTACATATAGCTGAAGGGTGGGTGGGCCCCTGAAATCAATTTCCCTGGTGGGCCCCAGACACCCCAGTCCGACCCTGCAGACTACATATGACAGGATAAAACATCTACCCTCTAATAGAGGTAAATCTTGGCAAATGGAAAAAGATAGATGTTGCAATAATTCCTCAACTTATTCCTTCCATGCCTAAAAGATTTAGTTCTGTCTTTAAGAATCATGGAGATTATACAAAATACTGAATTTACTAGTTGTTTGTGTGGAGTGTATTAATTTTTGCATTAACTTATTTTTGTAACACTGAAGATTTTGTAATTAAAGGGAACCTGTCACTTCATCTAGCCCCCTAACCTATGAATACCTTTCCGTGCAGCCTCAAACTACTTTAGTAACCATCCATGTCTGAGCTTTTAGTGCTGTCTACAAGTTCAATAAATCGTTCTATACACTTACAATATCCATGTCGTATGGCGTTCCTAAAGGCGGTGTCTCCAGGGCCGCGCTACCCCCACCTTGCTGCGGAAATTACGCCCTGATGGGTGTAATGCTTCTTCCCTGAGCACAGTCATGATTCAAATTCCCCGCCTATTTCCTCATCTCTATGACGCGGGTCACGTGATACCGGCATTCGCGACATTTCCGGTCCTGCGCAATTCGATGGGTTTACTCAGCGCATAGGCCGTCTTCAGCTTGCCATCTGCGGCATCACGTGACCCGCGTCATAGACATGCGGAAATAGGTAGGGAATTTGAATCACGACCGCGCTCAGGGAAGAAGCATTACGCCCATTGGGGCATAATTTCAGCAGTGAGATGGAGGGAGCGCGGCCCTGGAGACACCGCCTATCCGATATAGACGTCTTTAGGAACGCCCATCCGACATGGATATTGTAAGTTTATAAAATTATTTATTGAACTTGTAGATAGCACTAAAAGCTCAGAAAGGGATGGTTACTAAAGTAGTTTGAGGCTACAGAGACAGGTATTCATAGGTTAGGGTGGCTAGATGAAGTGACAGGCTCCCTTTAAAGTTATAGTATTAAGTTTATTTTCATGTTATGGGTTAAATAAATATTCTATGAAACTCAGTCTTGTCAACATTTTGGATATTGTTCTTGTATTTAGTGAAATATTGATTAAAATTGTACTTTTCATAGGGGGTGTACTCATTTATAATCAGGACTGTAAAGTGATCAGTGGAGAGCCACCTTTAGGAATGCTATAATCAACCATGTTAGCACACTTGTATAATTCTATATTTTTTGTACAGTTGCTACTTCTAGACTCTGTAGATTAGAGCGAATCTGTAACTTTCTCACCTGCTGTCTCACAAGGCTCCGTACATCAATTAATAAACTCTCTTATTTACAAAAAGCATTCATTTGGGTTTAATTAAATAATTCTTGTTAGAATTGTTTCCCCTAATTGATGTCAACAGATACATTTCTAGAAACAATTATTCATTAACCTCTTGCTGACCGGAGAAATGGCTGGAAGCATTAAAGATTTTAAGTATTTACCACCTTAATGAGTGTGTGGCACCCAAGGGTTCAGTTGCCACAGATACACCTGGGACAGATAAGAATCTCCACATCAGGTAAGCCAGTACACAACACCTTCCACTCCAGACCTGAAGGGGAGCTCTACAAGCCGAGTTCAGGCAATGTCCCCTATATATTCAGGCCTGGGGGTGGAGTTAGGCAGTTAAGTTCCAGAGAGGACTGTGAAAACATTCTGGTGACGGAGCTGTGCTAAGCCCGTACCAGTGAGCACTACTAACCTGCGTGAGGGGCCCTAGAGCGAGGGTTAGAGGCAAGGAGTAGTAGTAGCAGGGGGAGTGGAGCCATACCGGTTCGCCCCAGATGAACAGCGCCTGAAACCGGACACCGGAGCCCGTGACTGCAAGGTATCTGTCAGTCCCAGCAGTAAAGATTGGACGCCAGGGAGACTCCAGGTCTCCTGGCCACAGCAGCACTTGAGGCACAGCCACTTAGCAGAGCCAAGGACCGCAGTGAATACAGCGGTGCACCTCATCAATAAAATCAAGCAGAGTTGATCAAAGAAAACAATCAGGGTACTTATCTCCCATGGCTGTTCCCATTCCGACGTGTTTCTCCTCCAGTGCAAACAGGGGTTCATCTGGGATACATAGGCTACCAGATGGATATCAGAAGTGTGCAGGTTGATGGCCCCCTCTGTATAGTCCCCATCTGAGAGCAACCTGATGTAGGGGCAAAGACTCTGAGTCCAGTGAGATGCCACTTAATCTACTGTATTGCAGATCTAGCTGACCTCAGTATAACCCTAACCACACCACTAATTTGAAGCTTACTGTGTATACTGTGCATAGGCAGAAAGCTGTCAATCAATGATGGTGCTGGCATTATACAGAGGTCAGGAATATAGAGGAATACATTGCAGCAGGTTTACTAGACCTCTAATGATAATCTCATGCTGATAAAAGAGTGATTTTATCAAAATTACAGCAAGTAGCCCAGTATATGACATACCCTGTTTCCCCAAAAATAAGACCTGGTAGAGGTTTTACTGAATTGCTAAATATAAGTCCTCCCCCGAAAGTAAGACTTACCAGAGTGCCAGCCAAACAGGACACCAGGGCATGCAGCTGTGATTCTTTTTAGCCTGCCGCCATTGTCCAGGTCACCACTGCATTATGTATTCTAGGTGCTGCTTAGACAGGCCCGCTGGCTCAGCGCCATCAATAGTAGCCGCTGGCCAATCAGAGGCCAGCAGCTACCAGCCAATCAGAGGCCAGTTGCTAACGTTGGCTCATGACGTTACATGCAGGCCTCTGATTGGCCGGGGGTTTACATCTACGATAACTGATCCAGAGAACTTAGAGCGGTGCCCAGAATACATGCATGCAGACCGCGGAGGACCGGTGAGAAAAGGGGTGTATGTGTACAGTATGTGTGTGTGTTTTTTTTTTTTCTTTTTAGTAGGTACAGTAATGGGGATATGGGGGCTGCAAAAGGATGATGGTGGCTGCAAGGGGTTGATGGTGACTGCAAAAGGATGTTGGGGGCTGTAACGTGATGATGGGGATATTGGGGATTGCAAAAGGATGATGAGGATAATGAGGGTTTCAAAGGGATATTGGGGACTACAAGGGGATAACGGGGGCTGAAAGGGGATGACGGGGATATTGGGGACTGCAAGGGGATGAAACGGGATGATGGGGATATTGGGGGCTGAAAGGGGATGATGGGGATATTGGGGGCTGCAAAAGGATGATGGGGAAGATGGAGACTGCAAAAGGAACAGCTGGAACTGCTGTAGGAGATTGTTACGGGTACAATCTCCAGACAGTGTGCAGGAGCCAGGTACTTTACAGCCCTTATTTTTTTGTGGCCATGTGTGTGAGTCAGGCAATCAGTCAAGAAAAATAAGATATTCCCTGAAAATAAGACCTAGCGAATCTTTGGGAGCAAAAATGAATATACGACACTGTCTTATTTTCGGGAAACATGGTATCACTGTAATCGTTGTCTCTATTTAGCAATATATCTTCAGGCAAAAAAGGTTTTTCAAGGTGATATTTTCTCTTGAATCTATCCTGAATGCAGCAGCCAGGTTTATATTTCAGTCCAGCAGCTACACCGATGCCTGTACCCTGTGCCAATCATTGCACTGGTTGCCCATCCACTGCAGAATACAATATAAGCTTATCATGCTCAACCATAAAGCTCTCAATAGTGTTGTCTTCCCTATATCTCCTCTCTCATTCATTGTGATAATAATCTAAGACTACAGAGCTTTGTTTTTCTCATTAGATGCTCTTAATAATTGTCCTCAAAAAACATTTTAAAAACTATTGGAAAATTCTTCCTAATTAATTTATATGAGAAATCAATTTCGCTGCTCAGGAGTTTTTTGGCTTTTGTTTTTCAGAGGTTTTGAACAACACCTGGGTGAAAAAGTAAAGGGCATGGGAAGTCTTTGAAGAGGATCCTGAAGGAAATGTCTCCAAACTAGGAATTGTCAAATCAGAAGATTGCAAAGAATGCAAAAACCTTCCAAATTACCAAAATGTCATTTTCAGGTTCTCTCTCCTGCAGAAACCGCCAGGAAACCTACCAAAAAGAATTATAAAAATATGCAGATCTATGAAAAAACAACATTACTGTGCAAATGCTTAGTCTTTTGTTACTTCTTTTAACCCCTTCACGACCTATGACGTACATGTACGTCATAGGTTGCCTCCCACCCTTTGATGCGAGATCACACTGTGAGATGTGAATCTCACAGCGCCGATGAGATCACCGATCTGATCAGAGCCGTTAACCCTTTGAATCGCGCTTTCATTCACTCACAGCATGATCCAAAGCACCCGGTGGGGATTGCGCCATTCCCTTCCTAGATCAGAGGTCCCGTGAAGCAATCATAGGGCCTGCATGCTGTTACCTGGATAGCCTCGCACTCCCTTGTCTGGCCCTCTTTGCATCTCTTGATCCTGGCCACTTGCGTTGAATTACTAATAATCCACATTTTAAGAATTTTTCTAGAATTCAAGTACAATTCAATTCCAATCTAATTTATTAGTTCTAGGCATCACGTTGAGTAGTAGGAGTATTGTGGCATACATTGTTGATGGCAACCTGAAGAAGGTACTTTTGGGCACTTTTCATAAACCACTCTGTTCCTATTCAGGTCTACTAGTAAATATGGGGTGTACACTGGCTGATCATACTGAATTATAGAGGATCTATGAGATGTTTCATAATGGACCAGTCTCAAGAAACCAGAAAAAAAAACAGATGAAAGTGGTTGTCCAGGCTTGAGGTGCATGGAGTGACTGCAGACTTGTGCATCCTCACAGTGCGCAGTGTGGACACTGTCATGATTCTCCACTAATGTTGCAGAAAGCAGATGAGCTCGTGACCACAGGTATGTGACTTACATAAATGTGGTCATGTGCCGACTAGATGTGCACAGTCTCACTTAAATAAAGTGAGTCTGGATATGTCTAGTTAGTATTGAATACTTTCAGTCACATGACGGCCGGCAGCTGAGAGTCCTGAGAGCGCGCACTGTGCGCACTGTGAGGATTCACATGTCTGCAGTAATATAGACTGACTGCAGACTTGTAACCCAAGTTTATATTTGCACCACTGCTTTATGTCCCATTGTTGTGTACAAAATAATTACAAACAAAAAGTTTCCTGGTTTCTGTGTCCCCGATGTGCTCAAAGGAGTTTTCTGATATGGGCTGAATTAAAAAAAAACAGATGGCTCAAACAAAAACGTAATAATTGATATCAAACAGATGGAAACTGAAGCAAATTTAAACTCAGACTTTCATGTTATCAAATTACATTTTATGGGCCCCAGCGCCCTCTAGTGGCAGTTAAGACAATGACGTTGTGCATATTATTGTATTTCACTTTGGTCATTTTCGGATATAATCCCATGTGGCGGTTATGGGAGAAAACCACATTGTTAGGGCACCGCAAAAATGTGGCAAAAAATGCAGCTGTGGTTCTGATTATAAACAGATCTAGGAACGTTTCCTTACAGCGGTCAATCGCACTTATTTCTATTGAAAACCACGATTACGGCAGCACTGAAGATGGTATAAATACATGGGATTTTGTTATCTTTTTAGCACATGGTGTGTGTGTATCTGGCACCTCAATGACAAGGACTAGTTCTTCATTTTTAATTATTGGTAAACAGTAAAGTGTATGTATATTTATGATATTGTAAAAAAGTAAAACGTGACTGCTCTAATGCTGAGCGTCCGTCAGTCAATACCGGCCTCGGGGCTCCATCTGCGGGTGCTGAAAAGTTCCAAGTGCTATTATCCTTCAAATTCACCCCATATCTGCAGGTTAATAGAGTTTTTTCACATGGCATGTTTTTGCCATGGTATCTGAGAGCAGCATGATATAGGGGCAGAGAGACTGATTCCAGCGATGTATCACTGTAATGATAAATATGTTGTATTTGTTCTTCTATAGGGGCGTTTGTGTTAGCATAGTGGGTCTTGTTCAGTAACAGTATGGTATATATCTATTTGTACTATGGTATTATTCGCTGTCAGACTGGGTAGTGCATATTTTATTGTCTGCTTTTGTTTGTATTGTATTAGTTTGAAGAAAAACCTGAAGTCTATGGAATGAGGTTTGAGGAAGTCCAAAACGTGCCCCGGTGTCCATAGGACTCTGATTAATCCCTGCCTCTATAAGGCAGTACACCACCAGGGATAGTAGTATTTACACTTTCGCCACCCTACATCCAGAGAAATATCACCATTAACTCTTTAACAAGCCCACCCAATCAGCATATCATCAATTACGCTTTAACAATTCTAGATTATCCACTGAAGATAGCATACTAATAATCTTTATTTATATAGCGCCAACATATTCTGCAGTCTTCACAATTCAGAGGTTCATATACAAAAACAGTCATAAGTAACAATTATAAAAATACAATAATTAAAGCAAAATATGACACCCCTGCTCATGAGAGCTTACAATCTACAATGAGGTGGGGGTGGCACACAGTACAGGTGCTTATTTACAATGATAGTCCAGCCAACTTGAGGGAATGGGGAATAGATGAGAGCTGCATGAATGACCACCGGTCATTCTATTGGGTCTGGTGGAGCGGATAGGCTATGTCTAAGTGACTTCAATTAGGGAGTATGCTAGGTCGCTCTAAAAAGATGTGATTTTAGAGAGCGCCTGAAACTATGTAAGTTGTGGATAGACCTAATTTCTTGGGGTAGAGCATTCAAGAGGACTGGTGCAGCTCAGGAGAAGTCTTGGAGCCAGGAATGGGAGGTTCGGATTAATGCAGATGTTAGTCTAAAGTTGTTCCAAGAGTGAAGAGAATGGATAGGGTGATACAAATAGATGAGGGTAGAGAGGTAGGGGGGTGCACTGTGAAGAGCTTTGTGGGTGAGAATAAACAGTTTGAATTGTATCCTATGTGATACGGGCAGCCAGTGCAATGACTGGCACAGAGCGGAAGTCTCCAAGTAACCGTTAGCCAGATAGGTGGTCCTGCCTGCCGGACTGGAGAGGGGAAAGCCTAGTGAGGGGCCAATTAATAGAGAGTTGCAATAAGGCAGGAGTGAATCAGGGTGACAGTGAGTTTTTGTTGATTCCATAGTGAGAAAGGGGCAGATTCTGGAGATGTTCTTTGGGCGCAAGTGGCAAGAATAGACAAGAGATTGTATGTAGTGGGTGAAGGAGAGATCAGTGTCCAACATAATACCCAGACAGCGATCCTGCTGCCTAGGTATTATCATTGTGCCACACACTGAGAGGGAGATGTCAGATTTAGGGAGGTTAGTGGAGGGTGAGATCATAAGAAGTTCAGTTTTGAATAGGTTAAGTTTTGGAGATAGAGCAGACATTAAACTGGAAACTGCAGTTAGACAGTCATTGGCGTTCTGTAATACAGCAGGGGTAAGGTCAGGGGCTGAAGTGTATAGATGTGTGTCATCAGCATAAAGATAGTACTGAAAGCCAAATCTGCTGATAGTCTGTCCAATTTGGGCCATGTAGAGAGAGAAGAGAAGAGGGCCAAGGACTGAACCCTGAGGGACCCCAATAGTGAGAGGAAGAAGGGAGGAATGCTCTACCCCCAAAAATCAGGACCATCTACAACTTGCATGGCTTCAGACGCTCCCTAAAAACACATCTTTTCAAGGTGGCCTATCATACTCCCTAACAAAATTCCTTTGTACTGTATATAGCCTATTCACTATCTCTCTGGACATAACTCTTCTTCAAACTCCACCAAACCCAAAAGATCTACACAGATTGTCTGGTGACCATTCATGTAACTTTATTTCTATCCCCCATTTCCTCAAGATGCCTGGACCATCACTGTAATAAGCTCCTGTACTTTGTGTAACCCCTATCCCGTTATAGATTGTAAGCTCTTTTGAGCAGGGCCACCTTTATTTTTTGCTTTATCTATTGTATTGTATTTTTTACATTGATTCTATACTTATTGTATTGTTTCCTATTATTGTACTGTATTCTTTCTCTACTGGTATTACTGTATTACATTGTGTATTTTCGTACTGTATTACACTGTGTATTTTCATCTATTACCCACTGTATTGTAAAGCGCTGCGGAATATGTTGGTGCTATATAAGTAAAGATTCTTTTTTATTATTATTATTATTATTATTATTAGGAAGTGGAGCCAGCAAATGAAACACTAATGGAGCGGTCTGATAGATAGGAAGAGAACCAGGAGCGAGCCATGTCCTTTATGCCGATTGAGTGCAGACCAGGCGCTTCAACAGTTTAGAGATGAAGAAGAGATTGGAGACTGGTCTGTAGTTATTAGCACAGGATGGGTCAAGAGAAGGTTTCTTTAATAATGGAGTAACAGATAGAGTGTTTGAAGGAGGAGGGGAAGATGCCAGAAGAGAGGGAGAGATTGCAGATTTTGGTCAGGTGAGTAGTGACAACTGGAAAGAGAGACTAGAGTAGTTGTGAGGAAATAGGGTCAGTGGTGCATTTAGTAGGATGATAGAAAGAGAGGAGTCTGGAGACGTCTTCATCAGTGACTGGGTCAAATGGGGAGAGTGAGCCAGTGGAGATGTGGGGGGAATGGGAGTAACAGCACTTGGAGGTTGGGAGCTGATTTCCTGATGGATGTTTTGTATTTTCTCTGTGAAACAGGAATCCAGATCATCAGCACAGAGGTCGGTGATATGGGCCTGCACTTTAGGACTGAGGAAAGAGTGAAAGGTGTCAAAGAGCTTTTATTTTCTCCATTGGCGTTCAGCACTCCTAAAGCATCGCTGGTTCTGAGGATGAGAGGTGCTACTTGGTCCAGGATGCTTCTGAGGGAGTCATTGTAGTGATTCACAGCCCAATCAGGACAGGAGAAGGAGGAGATTGGGTACAGTGATGAGTATAGAGGGTCTGTGAGTGTATGAGGGTTAATGGCCTATAGATTTCTGGATGTGTGCTAGGTAGGAGTGTGCTGGGGTGGGTGAGGATTTGTGAGTATGAAGAAGACAATGCTGTGGTCATACAGAGGAAAAAGAGTTATCTAAGGAGGAGGTGGAACAGAGCCGGAAAAAGACCAGCTCAGGGGTGTTTCCATCTGTGTGTGTCACAGATGTTGAGAGCTGTGAGAGGCCAAGAGAAGTGGTTAGAGATAGGCGCTGGGATGCAGATGGGGAGGTGGCGCTGTTTATGGGGATGTTGAATTCTCCCAGAATAAGGCTGGGTAATTCTGAGGACACTAAGTGCGGCAGCTATGCATAAAAATGGTCAAGAAACTGGGTGGGTGACCATGGGGGTGGTATTCCACTGCTACTCTGTGGGGGAGGGGATGGAAGAGCCTAATAGTGTGGACCTCAAAAGAAGGGAATGAGAGTGATGGAGCTGGGGGAGGATCTGAAAAGTGCATTGTGGGGACAGGAGTCAGCTGACTCCACCACCATGTCTGTTCCCAGGTCTTGGGGAATGGGAGAAATGTAAGCTGCCATGAGAAATAGCAGAAGGTGAAATAGCATCTGAATCCTGGATCCAGGTTTCAGTGAGTGCCAACAGGTTAAGAGAGATAGTGAGAAAGTAGTTGTGAATGAAGGGAAGCTTGTTGCAAACAGACTGTGGATTCCAGCACATGCAGTTAAAAGAGGGAGATGAAGGTGTGACTCCCCGCTGCCGGGTTCTCAGGTCTCAGGCGATGCTTCACTTGTCACGGTTCCGCGCCTGAGGCTGTGGGGCCCGGTGGTCAAATGAAAGGGGGAAGGGATTGGGATAAAAGTCTTAATTGTCGTGACGCCACCTGTGGGTGTCCAGTGATGGCACCGGCGCTGCTTGGGCCTCCGGGGAATGGGCGGCAGCTAGATGGGATGCTCCCCACAGGATGAGCAGGAGTCCCCAGGGCCAGGAGCTGCACTGGATGGAATACGGCAGTTCGGGTAGTTTGATGCATGCAAGGGTTAATAACAGTCCCAAGGGAAGAAGGCACTGACACGATGCTTCTCTGTAACGGGTCTTTACTGTAGTTCTGGTACGGTACACAGTATTACAGTTCCCTGGGCAATGGACCGGGTGGTCCTAGCAATAAACAGCCTCTGTCCAGAGTTCCACAGTGTTCCTCTATTTCTAACTGTCCTTTGATTGTTGCCCTCGCTGCCTTGAAGTACAAGGTTGAGGTACTGGGAGGACCGCTCTTGGGTTACCTTAGCCGAGTTTCCAACCTGGGCTGTAAAGGGTCCTGAGTCCCAATGGTGGGTACCCCACTGGTAAGACTGCGGAGATCAGGGCTGTAGTGAGGCGCTCCTATAAAGCTACTCCGTCACTACGGTTTTGCAGGACAGCGGTAGACGACTGACTGCCTCGGAACCGGTGTCCGGCAGGACTGGGCATGGGTGTCTTTGGACCCGTTGCATAGTTGCTATTTGCCCACTTTCTTGTCTGGGTCACCGCTTGTTGTTGCCCTCCCTATTAAGTTGGCTTTCCAGGGCTGCATGGCACTGTGCAGACACCTGCTCTTTTTCCTCCTTCTTCACGTTCTCCTCTTCCCCTCCTATTTCTCTCCCACACTACACCTACACTCCTCCCACCAGGACCTGATTGGCTCTCTTCCTCTGAGTGGTGCATGTGGTACATGGAACTCTGGATTTAACTGTTTCATCACTGAGACGGAAGATATTACATCTTCAGTCAGGGATGCAATACCTTCCTGTGACGCACTCGTTGCGGGGCGCCACAGGTGTATAAGTAATGTTGATAAGGTTAGTAGGGTTTCTATGTGAGGTGGGGGAGGGGTTGGAGTTGGCAGAGGGTGGACCAGGATTAGGAGAGATATTGTGGCGCCCCTGCGACCAGGAGGGCACATAGGGAACTGCAGCCAGGTAAGATAGGAAGACAGTTTACACAACACCCTCACAGACATCCCACACACCACTAGAGGGCAGCACCCAACCCGGAGCCCGGGATTCTAGGCGGGCAAGGGTGGTGGGTTTAGAGAACAGTGGGTGGGACAGTGGACAGGTCAGGTCATAGATGGTAGAAATAGAGAAGGGGAGGAGGAAGGAGTCAGTAGGCCGAAGTAGGCTGAGCAGTACAGACCAGAAGCACATGTCCTGGAGGAGTGGGGTGTATGGAGCGCAGAATCCGAAGAGCCAGTGTGTAGCCACGGAGAGAAAGCCCATCCGGAGCCAGCACCCCAGGAGTGTGAGGGAAGAGAGGACCAGCAGCACTGGGTCCTAGTAACACAGCCGAGATGACCGACTGCAGGCGGAGTAGCCTTCTGTATGGAACCTGAGTCACACGGTAGAAGGGAGCCTGATAGAGCCTAGCACAGCAGGACTATTGGAGGCTAGGCTAGCAGCAGAGTGTCGGCGCTGAAGGGGACCGACGATTCACCCGGTTTCCCCAGACTACCAACAGGGAGTTCTAACTCCACGTTAGAGTTCCTACCCCAAGGACAGGCAGCTCAGTGGCGACCACAAGGACCCACAGGGGTCCGAGCTACCGCTAAACTGTCCGGAGACACACACACAGTGAGAGAGAAAGAGAGAGTAAAGCCTGGAAAGGACAGAGAATGAGTGAGGGGTCACAGAGAGGAATAACCTGGCTGCAGAAAGTAAAGAGGAAACCGGAGGGGAAAGTTGTAACCTGTGTAAAGAACTGTAACTGACTGTTGTACTGGAAAAGCTCCAAAGTAAACATGGTGAACCCTGCTTCTGACTCCCTTGCATGATTCTCGATTGTCTGTGCATGATTCCCTCCAGCAGGACTGCAGAGAGATCCCACCTGGAGAGTCACAGCCTGTCAGCTTTGGACACTGATTGAAGGAAGGCTGCAGCAGCCTTTCAGCTGACCACTAGGGCACGGATCCGGGCACCGACCACCGCCAGTGACAGAGAGCCCATACAAACACCAGGGATCCGAGTACTCCTGCCCTGGGTGAGTCACTTCGTGGAAAAGCTGGGTAGGAAAACAGTCACACAAGAATGAAAAGAATATGCACTAATCATGAAGGATATCAGAGGAATAGGAAAGCTGTGTTTAATTGAATCATACAAGGTTAAGATACAATGTGTGGCGCCAGTGCGGATTTGTGGCCACAGACGGTGATGCAGCTGGGAAAGGCAAGCTAGTCACCCCACACCAACACCCTACACATCCCCCATCCCTCAGCCTAGTTCTCCATGTAAGGCAAGGCATAGAAGGGGAGCTGGGTGGAGGGTGGAGTGCAGAGAAAAGGGTGGAGGAACTAGACAAGACCCTAGGAACACTAAGTTAGGAAGACCCAGTTCCTGGTAGCCGAGTCTGCCATGAGTGAGGGACACAGGAGGTTCAGGTTCCGGTTCCTGGTGTGTATAGAGGGAGAGGAACCGATCTGCTAAGCCGAAACACCCCAAGAGCCAAACTGTAACAGCGCAGAGGAAGAACGTGGACCCGATGGCCTGTGTCACCGTAAGGCTGGTCCGGGTCCCTGGTCGAGTCCCAAGGGATGGAAGGATGAGTCCACGGTGGGTCCAGATGAGTCAGGACGTTGCGAGGACCGGGCCAACACCAGGGTACCGACCCTGTAGATGTGGTTGGCAACTGTATGCCCCGGCCACGAATTAACCATCGAGGTGAAGGAGCTTTATGCCCAGATCCCAACCCCTGGCACACAAAGGAAAGACTGTCATATAGGACTAGGATTGCCAGTCAGGAAGGTCCACAGAAAGTCCACGACAGCTGGCCCAGAGTAGATGTATGGGAAGGAACGAGAGGCCCGAAAGGACTAGAAAGGGGGTGCCCCTAGTGAACTGTCCCAGCTGCAGAAGCAGTGATCGGAGCCGGTCGTGTACTGTGTTTTACTGAAGCTGTACAGACGTGAGTAAATACTCGGACAGACTCAAATCTGTGTGTGATAGACTCTTATTTACGCGACGGAAGCCAGCGCTCTCCTGCAGAGCAGCACACTGACTTCTACATGCCGGCAGGAGAGACTGCCAAGGAGGATAAGCGTGGAGCCTGACGACTGCATCGGTACACCTGCCTCGGGGACCACCAAGCCCTGCCTGTGGAGGGCTCACCATCCCGGTTGACACCTTCATCATCATTGCCCAGAGGCCTGGACGGCAGCAGTGGCTTTACTAGCCACAAACCGTGGGTGGCGTCACAAACTACTACAAAACTTTATTTCCCCTTTTCTTTATTTCCCTTTTTAGTGCCACACCTGGGACCACGGGACCGGGTCATGTCACCGGTAATCCCCACAGCCTTAGAAGCTGACATGGCCGGGTTTTGAGTACCCCCGTCGCCAGGGTGCGACAAATTACTAAGCATGGAGGATATCAGAAGCATAGGAAAGCATTAGCATTAACCGCTTTACTTCTTAGCCATGAGCAGCTGATGAGCTAATGATCTTAAAGGGGTTGTCCACTACTCGACAACCCCTATTTAAAAGCTCAAAATGTCCAATATAAACTAAACACATACACATCCCTCTCATATTGGCAATGTGAGTCCCGGTGGTCATACAAAATTGTTATGACATACAAGACAGCTGTAGTCAATCAGGGGCTGCTGATCAGCTGCAGTTTCTCAGTATCCAGTAAAAATGTAACTCCACCTCTTTTGTCAGTTTATAATGCGCGGTGTGGCCCAGTAGTGGTAGTATGTTATGAACGTACTGGTAGTTGCAGGTTCATGTGATACCAGTGTATCATGGGGCTGACCTGGAACTGCAATTGATCACTGTACTGAGTCTGGTGATGTATTCCTGTACTTACGCTGTTTCTGATCATATAGCAATCAAAAACGTGCTTCATGTTAAAACTAAAAAACTCAGTTTTGAGATTATGGGGAACATTTAGTTTAGGTTCTGCTCCAAAACCTCAGTGTAAACTGGGTGTGTTCACACTGTTGTCATGGAGCAGAAACTGAGCAAAAACTCCAAATCCTTATCAAATACTCAAAACTCTGCAGATGTACCCCTCTAAATTTCTTGTGGCGCTTCAGATTGCTTCAGTATGACAATGTGGTCTTTGGGCCAAAAAATGTTGTGCAGCCCTGATCTAAATCATCCATTGTAGCTTTTCCAGTATGTTTAGGGTCATTCTTATGTTTAGGGTTGTTGTCCTGCTGGAAGGTGAACCTATACGCCAGTCTTAAGTCTTTTGCAGCCTCTAACAGGTTTTCCTCCAGGATTGCCCTGTATTTATCTCCATCCATCTTCTCGTCAATTTGTAACAACTGATAAAGATGCTGAAATATGTAGAGACTACTGGAGAATATGCAAGAAAGATGTACCTGCAGTGACTAGCAGATGGCGCCAAAACTTCCCTGTAGCGCTAAGAAAAGAACCCAGGAATTGTTCTTCAGGATTTGGTAAGGTTGCACAGGTCAGAGAGTCAGTCCTGGGGAATAGAGAGGGAGAGAGCGAGGAGCTGGAGGAATCGGAGCAACCCACCCCATCAGTGCCAGAGAGCTGATGACCCGACTAGGTATAGAAAGAGGCTTTGTACAACACAGGAGGAATCTGGCAAGAAAAGGGCAGATCTATGGTTTATTCTGGATAGGAAGTTTGTTAACTTTAACCCCTTGACAATCTATGACATACCTATACATCATGGTTTGTAAGAAATCCCGACTCATTTTTTTTAGCCCATAGACACTGGTTTCAATGATGAGAAAAGCGGATCAGAAAAATGCAGCAATAAGTCTTTGATCACACTGTGCTTTTTTGATCCTTTTTTGGATCCATTTTTGCAGTGAAAATGCAATGAACGCATCACTTAAATGGAATCCCAGCAAAGTCAATGGGTTTTCATTCTTGCTGTTCAATCTTTGCTTTCATGGCCTGGTGCGCTCTTTTTGTGGATCATTTTTCAAGGAAAAAAACACACCAGGTCATGAAAGCAAAGATTGAACAGAAAAACTTAAAAACCCTTTGACTTTGCTGGGTTTCCATTTAAGTAATGCGTTCATTTCATTTTCAATGCAAAAACAGATCCAATAAAAGGATCAAAAACACACAGTGTGAACATAGACTTACAGTAGAAAAATGCTCTGTGCTTATTGGTTTGTTAACTGTGACATAATTACGCCTGTTACTGTGTCTGTTGCCCTCTAGTGGCTAAGGTAAGGACTGCTCCCCCGTCAGGAGCGTATATATGTCAGCACTGGTGCTCTTGGTGGGAAGGGCTTAGTATATAAAACGGAGTGCGCATGATGGATAGCTAGTAGAGTCCCCAGTAGGTGGAAAAGAATTCCACAATGCCCATTTTGCCTTACTATATGGATTTACTGCCACTGATCCTGGCAAGAGATGTACATAGATGTACAAATCCGGGGAACCAAATAGACTTGGTATTGGTTGCAAGGAAAGTGGTCCCCAAAGTTGGCTCTATTGGATCCCCGCAAAAACCACTGGTCGGACGTTAGTGGGGGTTCCACATGCAGTCCAGGAATCGGAGTAGCGGGCGTCAGCATAGAGGTACAGTAATGTGGGGAGCTGTCTACGTTATACAAAGGAACTGTACATAACCAGGAATTATGTAACATTCAAGAAGGTGCTCATGTTTCACAAGATTTTTCAAGCAAAGAACTTCTGTCTAAACTGATTGACCCTTTGAGTGTCTTGTCTCTCACTGAGGGAGTATACAAACTCAACTTTTTGATCGAAGAGCCGGCCATAGTGCTTGATGTTGTTCATCGAGGCCTGAAGTGAAACCTGACTATCCTGCCCCACACTTGGCGTAGACGGCAGAATGACCTCACGTGTCCTAAACAACAAGGCCCTGCTCGCAGGGCAAATTTGCTAAATTGGAGAAGCGCCGTCTGTGTGTGGCTAAAAAGACTTAAAATGGCCACCACCATGTGGAGAAAGAGACAATCCTATTGTGGCTGGATCCATTGCTTAGTACAGCTGGCCCCTGGGAGGAACTGCGAGTATTTCTCGTCCATGGTGTGTGCAACCTAAGAGAACACCCCACCCATTGCTGAGTTCCAGCTGGGAATGCGTGGAGGTGGAGAAATAACAGGTAAGACGGCCAGAGAAGGCCCAACCCTGTGAGACTTAGCCTGGGGAATGGCTACTCGCTTGACAGATCAGGTTGTCACCATCTTGCCTCAGATCAATTGGATGCATGGACTGGAACAACACCTTTTTTTTTGATGCGCATTAGGTTAGCCATCGGGTTTGCCGACATAGGACTGTGTCGGGATGATTTTGGTCTGGAGAGACAGGAGAAGAGGCTTGTTTACCAGGTTACCCAACTCCAGCTTGGCGATGTCCCTGGAGGTGGTGGATCTACCAATGCTGCTTAGGAGTGACCCCACTGGGGAAACAGTATCTGAGTTCCCTCCTTCCTGTGAAGTGATGGAGGATGTGCGAGGGTCACCAAGTAGAGCTCCATTGGACGTGTGGAACCCCGCGACACAGACCCTGGAGGACGTCTTTGCTTACCCTCTGGCGGAGGTCAAACTTCCCCACTTCTCTGTTATATCCAGAATGATGTGAAGTGTGTGGTCTAGGTGATAGAGAGGAAGAAATGCAGACGGCGTCAGATGTGGACCCAGCTCGCCCTCCCTGGCGGAGCTACTGCAGCCACTGTGGCGCCCCACTATGTAGGTGCCACAAAAGGGGTACTACACCCATAAAAGCGGTGTAGTTACCCCACTGCAAATAGATTTATGCACAGTAGGCGGAACCCTAAACCCACACCCCACACTAGTCACACAGAATGAGGGACCCGGGAGGGTATATAGTAACCCCCAGGGGGAACTAGAGAGGAGTAGCCCGAGGGTGGGTGGACGGTGAGCTAGACGGTGGGTCTGGACCAGATAAGGAGTGTCTGGGACAGGCTCTCCAGCACGAAGGAGGGTCACCTCGGCTGAGGGACCCAGGGGAAGATAAAGACAGATCCCTGAGACAGAGAAAGGAGCAAGAAACTCGGGTGGGCGTTTGCTCAAAGTAGAAACCGGGTACCGGAGCCTGCACCTGCAGGAACCTTCATGGCCTGTAGAAAATCTGTTGAACTGGGGTATATACAGATACGGCCCTGACTCCTAAAGCACCAATTAGAGGGGAACCAGATGCTGCTGGCGAGCCTCTGTGCATAAGAGGCCACAGAGTCCCGGGAGCTGCAGTATTCAACAGAAGGTTTTCCCGACGGGAGCAAAAGGGAGGTAAAGAGAGACAGCAGGAGGTCAGACTTAATCTCTATGAAGTCAGACTTCACCCCGCCACTGGGAGGCAAGGGAACAGGAGGAACAAGAAAGGTACATACGTTGGTTCCATCTACCTACTACTAAAAATCTGTTTGCAGCCACCCATCACCACTTGTCTGATAACATCGAACTGCACTGTGAGCTGTAATGACTGCTGAGTTCCAGTAAAGTACCCGGTGAAGTGACTCGTCGACTCTGCTGCATCTTTTCCTAGCATAGATTGATTCCTTCCACTGAATCGCTACCCCGGCGGTCCAGTCCTGCCAGCGGAGGACTACACCATCATTGCCGCAATACCATCGACCACCGGAGGACTGTAGCGGCGCTGGTGAGCATCACCAGGTACTGCAGGTGGCGTCACGACAAACTTGTACATAATCCTTGTAAATAATTCCCCCTTAATCATTGACCACCAGCGCCACAGCCTCAGGCAGCCACCCGTGACCTCCAGACTGAGCCTGAGATCTGAGTACCCTGCCCTGGGTGAGTCACCACCCGGTTCAGTTATGACTGGGTGAAGCATATGGAAATATCTCAGAGGTACCCATTTCTTTGTGAGGCTGGTAGCGGTGACTCTGTCTACTTTAACGCCAATTTAGTGAGTGGGGGCCCGGCTATAGCGTGGGTTGACCGAGTAAAATGTATAAAGAAAAGCAGTCCTCGGGGTTGGTATGTGATTTACCCCTAACATAAAGTACAATGTGTCATGAAAAAGAAAACTGTCTCAGAATCACTGGGATCTGTTGAAGCGTTCCAGAGTTATTAACTCATAAAGTGACAATGGTCACAATTGAAAAAAAATGGCCAGGTCATGAAGGTGAAAACCTGGCTCATGGGTGAAAGGGTTAAATTTCATAGACAATAAAGCGCACTCAAATTCTTCTCCTGTACCAACAATATTATCTACATTTACTTGTGTCTTTGGCAGGGCAGAGAATCCCATTTCTCCTCCATTATTATTGCTGGTCTGCAGCAGCCATATTCAAGTGCATTGTGTTCACCAGGTGAGCAATTCCCTATATCTTGATATTCTTTTATCCTAGACAAGACCCTATTGTGCTATTGTTATTCCAGTTTATCTTCACTACAGAGTTCTTTTTTAGAATAAGAAGAACAGATCTGTCACCTTAAAAGTGTGAATAATGCCTCACACAGTTCTCCAGCACACAAGACTGATTCAAGATTTATTTAAAGGGGTATACACACGTAATGGTGGGGAACTTCAAAAGATCAATAAGCCCGTGCCAAAAAGAACGGTTCACAAATGCAGTTATCTAATCAATCCTCACTCTTAAAAATGGACCAAAACAATACAAGAATTTGAAATGGAACAATAGTGTATTTTATAAATATATATATATATATATATATATATATATATATATATATATATTTATATATATATATATATATATATTAGAAACAACATCAATCACCTGGGCAATTTTGCATAGTTTCTGCACTCAAATGTGTTGTCAAGTTACTATTGCCCTGTGACAAAGGCCGCTGTACTCACGCACTCTACATAAAAATTGCACGTAGGTCCAATGGAGGAGTAATTGTGGGGAGAGATCACTACATCTAACAGAATCAAAGAATGGTTGTTACCAGTATAGTATCTTTGAGGAATAAGGAGCTGTGTCACCTATCTGAACACTAGGGGGTTACACCATAATCTGCAACTCAGAAAACCACTCATTATCACCTTGTGCACCACAGATTAGTTACTTCACCAAGGTTTCCACATGACTAATAAAAGACCTACCATGGATGTATTTATTGATACGAACCTTATGGACAGGGCTTCTAAAAGAAGCATCACCCACTCCAGTCAGACTCACGACACACCTCGCCTCGACGCGTTTCGAGAGTGGGCTTCGTCGCCTCCCCGGTAGACCCTAAAGAGAGGGAGGCCCCCATCTGCAGGAGGACGGGTTAACAAGAGTAGAGAAACAAAACATCAGAGGAGTGCGTCGGGACCGGACGCAGAACGGAGAGCATCCTAGGGGACACGGGAGTGGGAGATCCACCCGTGTGCATCAAATCTGGCTCAACGAGAGTTGGGCAGAGGGACGGATTGCCTGAGGGGACTGGCCCCGATCTAGTGGGAGTGCTGTACGCCTCAGCCAGGAAAACCGGAGGCCATCGTTTCTGCATGAGCGGTGGTTACCAACTTTGGATAATCGCCGGGATGGTGGCTAGAACTAGGGTCAGGGGACGTGTCGACGCAGTTGCCCGACAAGGCCCGCAGCCATCAGCCTGGGATCCTGCCCATGAAGGCGCTGGAAAGGAGACAGAGTATACAGCGCAGAAGAGAGCAACCAGGAAAGGCTATGAATGGGGTCTTGGCAGAATGACCCTAATCATCTGGGAACTAACCTGGCTGCACTTTGGAGGAGCACAGCAACCAGCTGGGTGAACTTGACTGATCATCAAGTAAAGGTAACGAACTGCATGAACTGTGTTTCTCTCCTTCTTCCTCACCCTCAGCACCCTAAAGGTACCTTTACACGCGGCAACTTTTCTAGGAATTTCACTGGCAACTTACTGGTTGCAGTGAAATCATGGAGACATTGTTCCATTTGTACACAGCAACAAGATGGAACAATGTGTCCATGATTTCACTGCAACCAGTAAGTTGCCAGTGAAATTCCTAGAAATGTTGCCGTGTGTAAAGGTACCTTTATAGATTGTCCACACCATCCCTGGGGCCAAGCTCCACCTGTGGGGAGTTAGCCATCCCGGCTGCCATCTGTCATTACCACCTCTCAACAACCTCTATTATTTGGAAATCAAAATAACGACTTCCGGTATATGGAACGTATACAGGAGGGTGCGGCTCGACGTGGAGCTTAAACACTCTAATCTTTGCCCCTTGTGTGCCTCAGCGCTCCAACAAACACCGCACAATTTGTTTCTTCTTTCACCAAAAATGTTTGTGCCTACATGTTCTGCCAAGTTGTACTTATCACTTTTACCATCTTTGGGTGCATAAGTGTATCTTTTTTTTAAGCGTGGGGGGGGGGGGGGTATACACATAACAATTACAATTCCCCCGTTGTTTTTTGGGGATGTTCAACCATCATGGAGGTAATTCCCAATATGTGCAATGTTTAGTATTTTTTTTCATAGTACATCATTTTGGGAGGGGAAATATGATAAAGAATTATATTTGGTTTTTGAAGTTAACACAGTTGAACCAACGTGTCGGTAACTTGTCAGTCACACGGCTATAGGGGGCTGGAGTCATAATATTTATTACACGTCTTTGTCCAACAAAATATGTATCTGGCAAACTGAATATTTCATAAAAGAAGACGAAGGAGTTTTCATTCCGCATCAATAATATTTTCCTCCCTCACTCTGAATTGCATGATATCAGCACATTTCTAGTCTAGCAGAAAGCTTGGGAAAACGTATTTGCTTTTTGTAAGGCTTAAACTAAAGAAACAAAGTACAGCCGATGGTAAAGTAACATAAAGCATCTATAAATGTGATGGGCTCCACTATTCCTGTCCTTAATGCTCAATGCTAACCAGCCATAGAATAATGAGAACATTGCATGCCATTTATAAAATGCTTCCCTAGCTAAATAATAAAAGTGGCATGATACTTATGGTGGGGTTACACGTCCCGATATCGCGGCGATATCGGAGGCAACGACGCGGGAGCGCGCATTTAGTGCACGTTTCTCCCTGCATCGCATCGCCAGTTTACACGCCGCGATATCGGGATGCAACGTCCCTCCGATGTCTACGCCCACCAACCCAGGAACGACCAGTTAACATGGGAGTGAATGGGTGACGTGAGCGTAGACATCGGAGTTGGGCTGTCACACGCAGCGATGCTGGTACAACGGCCTTGCGATATCGGCGAGTTGAATAGCTTTGCTATTCAACTCCGATATCGTTTTGGCATCGTTCCAGCATCGCGTTGGATGCTAAAACAAATCAACGCGCACCCGATATCGGCTCCAACTCGCAACCCACGTGACTTTTTGTCGGAGTTGGGTCAGAGTTGGACGCCGATATCGCGGCGTGTAAACCCACCATTATTCCTTGTGCCTCAGACAGAGGCAGAAAAAATATATTGATGCAACCTGTGCGGCCACACAGGGGCCCATTTCCATCTCCAAAGCAGGTGAATTGTCCTTTTGATACATTTTTGGCCTCAAAAGGACGCATATATTGTTTATGATAGATCCTGGAGGTCCCGTGCATCCAATAACGGACAACCCAAAACAGGAAGTTGATATCACCAACCATTCCCATTTTATTTAGGTGTATCCATATAAATGGCCCACCCTGTACATTATGTAGGGTCAACAGGGACAAATATACAGGAGGACCAATCGCAAAAATCCTTTAAGTAACCCAAACTTGCCCATGTAATATTGATAGTCTACACTATGCGGATTGATGTCTCTGTTTTTGAAGTTATAGATAAAACCCCACATACAATATAGGGTAGGTGGTGTGGCTCCCTTTGCATACAGCTAACCCATTGAGATAGGCTGTTTATATAGGATAATTACATCATCTGCATTTTAGGGTGTGGATTTGACTATATAAGCACTAAGCTAATATCAAATACTCTTGATATTGACTAGGTTTCCCATCTTTTTTTATATACCTCTCTCCACCAGACAATTTTAAGATTTGTATCAACATATTGGTTGCCTTGGTAAATATAAAGTACGGTATATCATAATATATGTGGATACTTTTTCATGATCTGTATTAATATTGTGCCTTGAGATTTTATAATCTGTCCTACTGTTTATCTTTGTACTAGGGATGGGCGAGTCTACTCGCTAGGACTCGTTACTCGGCGAGTAGTAAGGGACTTGCAGGACTCGGTACTCTGCGAGTTTCCCAGCGATTACTCGCACAGTAACGAGTCCAATGCAAGTCAATGGCAATCCTAGTTTTGTCAGAGTTTACTTTTTCTCACTCGCTAGACTCGCTATATCACATCGCTATGTAGCTTGAATCTCCCCAAATCGTTTAAACAATCGCATTGCTTCACGGATACCCACTGTCATCAGCGAGTCCGAGCGAGTCTGAGCGAGTCTTAGCGATTCTGAGCGAGTCTACGAATCCGAGTCCTGTATACTGTATTCGGGACTCGCGAATACAGAATCTGTTATGTTCCGACAAAGCTTCCGAGACAGCCTAGCGTGTTAGGTCAGAAAACTTGTGAAGATGGACAAGCATGTTAGCCAATCATATTCAGTAATGCCACAGCCATGTTGGTTGTGGCAGGACTATGATTGGCTTCTGTCCATCGTGATGCCTATGTCATGTATGAGAGGCGAGGCTGTATATAAGCCTTGCCACCGCCATTTTGGGCACATTCCTGTGAAGATCTGACCTAGAGCAGGGTGAGGTAGATGCTGGAGCAGATCATAGGGATTGTCAGTCAGCGTAGGGAACCTTAAAAATTCCTTATATTTAACCCAAACAGCTCTTCTGAGAGCTACCAGGAGGACAGAGGAGTACTGTGTAGAGGACTGTAGGCAGGCAGGGAAGAGCAGCCTTCCAGTGCTCACAGGACCAACCTCATAGCTTAGCTTACTCACTCAGCTGTCCTAATAGCTGAAGTCAGAGGCTTAGCTGAGGTACTATTTACAATTTTTTTGCACCTGATAGATTTTGGGTCCTAAAAACCCCTTCAGCTTTATTTTGTATGTGGCAGATCAGTGCGTTGCTGCCCTACCTGCAAATAGCACGTACGCCACTTACTTGTGCGACTACTTGTGCGCACTTAATAATTTTTTCAGGGACTAGTGTGCTGCTTCACTGACAAGTGTTAGCACACACTTAACCCGCCAGCAGGTGACGCCTACAGCAACACCTAACTCCATCTCGGTGACTGTGCATTTGTCAACAATGTCACAAAAGCCACAATTTCCCAAAAAAAGAGGTTGCAAAGGGACGGGGACGAGGTCGTGGCCGTAGCAGTCGTGCCCAAGAAGGCTCTGGTACAGGTAGACAGACGAGGATTGATAGATCTCTCTTTCTCACGTCTAAAATTCCCAGTACTCAACAAAAACGTGTCTTGAGGCCGGAAGAGCATGACCAGATAACATCTTGGATGGCTGATAAGACCTCGACCACTGGTTCTTGCAGTACACAATCGTCCTTGCCAACACAGTCTAGTGTCGCTACAGACAACGCAGGGCCATCCAATCCTCAAAGTCTTCCTATTTCCTCAACCCATCGGCAGCCAGAGTAAAACTTGGATTGCGACCTTGGTCACTCCGATGATTTATTTGGTTCTTATCAGCCCTCGATTGCATATGGCCTTTCTTTGTCACTGCCTGACGAGATACTTCAAGAAGATGTAATGTCTATTCATGGCCAAAGTTTTGAAGCACCTCGTACTGAAGAAAGCCACTTTCAGCAAAGGCATACAGCATCTCCGGAGGTGGATGATGATGAGGATGATGAGACACACATCTCATCTGGCCAGCCTGCTCAGTCACGTTATCCAGAAGACTTTGAAGAGGAAGGCGTGGATGATGAGACCACAGATCCTACCTGGACTCTTGGCATGCATAGCCAACAGAGCAGCCAGGAGGAGGAAAGTGGCTATGTACCACCGCCAAAAGCACCAAGGCTTACTCCTTTCTCCAGAACACAAACTGTGACAACAGTTGCCCAAATTGTGTCAACTGTTGCACAAAGTGTACCAACTGTTGCACAAACTGTAAACACAGTTGCCCAAACTGTGTCAACAGTTGGTGTTGTACAGAGTCATCCTCCTCTGCCTCCAATTCAACATAAAGGACGAAAAGCCATTGTGTGGCAATTTTTTAAGGATGCCACATCTGTACCAAATATGGTTATCTGTAACATCTGCCATGCAAGGCTAAGCAGAGGCCTGGGAAAAGGAAACATGAGCACCAGCAGTATGCGTAAGCATATGTCTGTTAAGCACCCAATTCAGTGGTTGGCCCATCAGGGTTCACAATCAGTGCCTTCTGATCCCAACACTTCCAGGCCACCTTAGATCCATCCTTCACCAGCTAGTGTTCAGGCATCAGCTCCTGCTCAAATGTACTCCTCCCAAGCTGCGCTACAAGAGAGACATGACAGTAGTCAAGCCACTGGTCAGTATGCGCCAAACGTCCAGTTGTCTGTGCCACAGCTGTATGAAACAGAAAAAAACAGCACTGTTGCGCCACACCACTAAATTTCACCACAATGTGGTTCTATTAAACGAACACTAACCTTTCCAGTTTGTGCATGAATCCGCACAACCAGATTAAGCGTATAGGGAGATAGGGTCCATAAAGTTGATGATCATCAGACCTCTGTGTGAAGAGAGGATATTTTATGCTCCTTGAGTTAGTGGAAATCACTTCCTAGTCTCCTCAGAGACGGCTGATCATGTGATGGACACAGGTGGAGTTTGGATGATGCACTGCCAGGTCCTATGGACTTGCCCAAGCTGCTCGCTACACCGCGCTCCCCGAAGGGAGAATAGGTATGAATAATAGAAGGAGCGGTGTTAGAATGCGGCGCTAGGTAACACAAGATCAAGCCTTCATAGAATTACCTTAAGTTTATTACACAAAGCTGCAGGGTGCGACCACAACGCGTTTCGACACACAAATCAGCGTCTTTCTCACCCTGCAGCTTTGTGTAATAAACTTAAGGTAATTCTATGAAGGCTTCATCTTGTGTTACCTAGCGCCGCATTCTAACACCGCTCCTTCTATCATTCACAGCTGTATGAAAGGCAGCGGAAGTACCAATCGACACACCCATTTTCCCAAAAAGTGACTGCGCAAATTGCAAAGTTGTTAGCTGTGGAAATGCTGCCGTTTAGGCTTGTGGGTACAGAGTCTTTTCGGGAGTTGTTGGCTGTGGCAGCACCACGATACTCTGTACCCAGCCGCTACTTTTTCTCACGTAGTGCAGTCCCCGCGTTACACCAGCACGTTGTTAACAACTTAAAGCATGCACTAACAAATGCTGTAACCGCCAAAGTCCACCTAACAACGGACACGTGGACAAGTAGTTGTGGACAAGGCAGATACATCTCAGTAACGGCTTACTGGATCAACCTGGTGGACAGTGTCCCAACTTCGCAAAGTGGACCATCTGAGATACTACCAACTCCACGAATAGCGGGCACAACATCATTCCGGGTGGCTGCCTCATCATATATGTCCAGTACACAATCTGCTTCTGCAACTTCCTTGTCCACTGCTGAGCTGCCCGCACCATCACGTCCAAGTTGGGAGCTTTGCAATAGTGCTTCAGCAAGGCGACAACAGGCTCTTCTGAAGCTTATCTGTCTAGGTGACACACCTCACACTGCAACTGAGCTGTGGAAGGGTCTTAAGCAACAGACTGATGAGTGGCTGGCCCCACTGCAACTACAACCAGGTCTTGTTGTCAGCGATAATGGACGAAACCTTGTGGCGGCACTAAAGCACGGTAACCTTGTTCACGTGCCTTGCCTGGCTCATGTGCTGAACCTAATAGTTCAGAAATTCCTGAAAATATACCCCGAGTTATCTGACCTACTCGAGAAGGTGAGGCAAATTTGCGCCCATTTTAGACATTCGTCCACAGCAGTTGGCAGTCTTTCAGCCCTTCAAAACAAATTAAATTTACCTAAACACCGGCTAATTTGCGACATGCCCACGCGATGGAACTCAACATTCCATATGTTGGCAAGGTTTAATGAGCAGCAGAGGGCAATAGCGGAATATCAGCTGCAACATGCCCGTCACCACGGAAGTCAGACCAGACACATTAGTACTTTCGAGTGGGTCTGGATCGCTGATCTTTGCGAGTTGCTGGAGAACTTTGAATACTGCACCAAACTTGTCAGCGGTGATCAGTCCATTATCAGTCTCACCATCCCATGCTCTGTTTGCTTAAAGAATCGCTCCTGAATCTGAAAACAGAATCTTTGAGGGCCCAGCGGATGGCTATGGAGCCAGAATTTAACATCGCTGATCCTAGCCAGCCAAGCCAATATCAGCAGGCTACATTGGGTCTGGAAGAAGAAGGTGATGAGGGTGATGATGAAGAAGATTCATTTTTCTGTGGTACTGATGTGAACCCTGATGGTACTCCCAACCCTACGTTTATGTCGGTACAGCATGGGTGGGCTGAAGAGGAGGAGGCAGAGACCGATGTAGAGGCCATGATGCGTAGTGATCCTCATTCTGTTGTAAGCGAGGAGATGAGTCTTTGCAGCTTAGCACACATGGCTGACGTAATGTCTCAATGTCTCTCCCAAGATCCATGCGTCATTCACATATATGCCAGCAACCTCTACTGGTTGTCAACCTTTTTGGACCCCAGATACAAAGACAAATTTCCGTCGCTGCTGTTGCAGTCACCCAGGGGCTTAACGATGGATTTTTTCAAGAGTGTTGTTGTTGACCATTTGCTGTCCATATCACCGTCTGACTCCGCTATACGCCGAAGAACCAGCTCTTTGCAACAGCAGCCTTTGGTTGGGACACAAACGTCATCAATGTCAAGAAGAGGTGGGGGTAAGATGTCCACCAACTGGGCGATGTTCAACAGACCTTCCGATCAACAACGGATCATGCCTACGGTCACCTTGACTAGGAGACAACAATTTTCCAACATGGTGAACGAGTATGTCAGTGACAGTACCAGCTTCCTAACCGACCCTTCTGTACCCTTTAATTACTGGGTTTCCAAGCTTCACACTTGGACAGAGCTTGCTTTGTATGCCTTGGAGGTGCTGGCCTGCCCAGCTGCTAGTGTGACATCAGAGCGGTTTTCAGTGCCACTGGGGGAATTGTGACTGATAGAAGGTAACGGCTTACTACAGAAAATGCCGACAGGCTGACTCTCATTAAGTTTAACAAGGACTGGATATCATCAAAGTTCTTAACCCCTCCAGACGACAGTACCCAAACCTAGAGGGACATAATCAAATTTGATATGTTTGGCTGACTGCGGTTTAAACATTATGTCCTTTTCTGACACGAAGGATAAACAATGTGCCTCTACTAAGAAGCTTTGACAACTCATGTTCCTGCTACACTTGCTGCATGACAACAAAACTACACAATCAGTTTCAGTAATGTTACTTTACTACTGCATGCACTTGTGATGATTTTTGAACGTTGTTTTTTGTCAGACAATACAATACAGTCTCTTGGCTGAATTTGTCAAGGCAACAAGCCTATGCCTGCATAGTGGGAATTTCTCCAACTGCAATAAAATATATTGTTTGGCTCAAGTGCCCTGCATTAATTTTAAAAATTTTGATCCCGCCCCTTGAGCTAATTTTTTGAGGCAACAAGCCTATGCCTGCATTGTGGACGTTGCTTGTACTATGCTCTCAGGACAAGCAAGAATATAGTATGGGCCACGCGCCCTCCTCTATTTCTAAAAAGACTTTATTAAGCCCTTTGAGCTAATTTTTTGAGGCAACAAGCCTATGCCTGCATCGTGGACGTTGCTTGTACTATGCTCGTAGGACAAGCAAGAATATAGTATGGGCCACGCGCCCTCCTCTATTTCTAAAAAGAGTTTATTAAGCCCTTTGAGCTAATTTTTTGAGGCAACAAGCCTATGCCTGCATCGAGGACGTTGCTTGTACTATGATCCTGCTGGAGCTTGGCGAAGGGTCCCACTGTACGCTACAGAGATAACGCGTAGACGCGCTGTGTTGCAAGTAGACGTCCCAGCCTCTCGCATATGTGTTCCTAGTGTTGTTGCTATACCGAGTCATTAAGTAACCCCCCCCAAACACAGGCACTATTTATTTGTCAGCAACATTTCTATGTGGAGTCATGATTTTACACATAATAACCAAGGTGCCTTCATGCGCCATGCGGGCCGTAAAGTACTTGCTAATGATGATGACTTTAAGCTAGGGATGGGGAATCTACTCGTTACTACTCGGTACTCGCCAAGTAGTAAGGGATTCGCCCGACTCGTTACACTGCGAGTAATCTCAGGGATTACTCGCAGTCAGTAACGAGTCCGCAGGGAGCGAAGGAAGAGAGGGTGGAGAAATGCTCCTTACCTCTCTTCCGGCTTCTGCTATGTGCTGTGTGCTGGGCTCTGGGACTTGCGGGCTGCGGCAGCTCCAGGGTCCTAGAGCCCGCCTACACAGAGATGTAGCAGAGCTGAGATAGTTCTCAGCCTGCTCACTCCCTGTGCATAGATATGTATATGTATGCACAGGGTTGTGGCAGTGAAGATGTCGTTTTTGGACTACGTCGGACGGAAGAGGATTTTTGGAGTAAAGATGGAGTCTCTAATGTCTTTTTTGTTTTATTTTTAATAAAAAAATTTTCTCTGTGTTGTGTTTTTTTTTTTATATTGAGTACTGGAAATTCATGGCGGTCATGTCTAATATTGGCGTGACCGCCATAAATTTCGGGCTTAGGGCCAGCTGATAATACAAAGCTGGCCCTAACCTCTTTATTACCCAGCGTGCCAATGCCACCAGGGCCGCTGGAAGAGCGGGGTTCAGCGCCAGAAGATGGCGCTTCAATGAATGCGCCATCTTCTGGGGCGGCTGCGGGCTGCAATTTGCAGCGGGGGGTGCCCAGAAAGCTTGGGCATCCCTGCGCTGCGGATTCCAGCCCCCAGCTGCTTAGCTGTACCTGGCTAGACATAGAAATTGCGCGGAGCCCCACGCATTTTTTTTTTTATTATTTCATGAAATTCATGAAATAATAAAAAAAAGGGCTCGCCTATATTCTTGTGTCCGGCCAGGTACAAATAGGCACCTGGGGGTTGGGGGCAGCCCGTCGCTGCCTGCTGGATCCGGCTGGTTACAAAAATACGGCGAAGCCCACGTAATTTTTTTTTTTTCAAAATCTATAAAACAATCCTAAAAAAGGATTGCATCTTTACTAACCCCTCGACCATGGTGGAGGGGTTAATAAAGATGCAGTCCCTTTTTTAGGATTGTTTTATGGATTTTTCAGAAAAATTTCACGTGGGCTTCACCGTATTTCTGGAACCAGCCAGATCCAGCAGGCAGCGACGGGCTGCCCCCAACCCCCAGGTGACTATTTGTACCTGGCCGGACACAAGAATATAGGCGAGCCCCCTTTTTTTATTATTTCATGAATTTCATGAAATAATTTAAAAAAAAATGCGTGGGGATCCGCGCAATTTCTATGTCTAGCCAGGTACAGCTAAGCAGCTGGGGGCTGGAATCCGCAGCGCAGGGAGGCCCAAGCTGTCTGGGCACCCCCCGCTGCAAATTGCAGCCCGCAGCCGCCCCAGAAGATGGCGCGTTCATTGAAGCGCCATCCTCTGGCGCTGAACCCCGCTCTTCCAGTGGCCCTGGTGGCAATGGCTCACTGGGTAATTAAGGGGTTAGGGCCAGCTTTGTATTATCAGCTGGCCCTAAGCCCGAAATTTATGGCGGTCACGCCAATATTAGACATGACCGCCATGAATTTCCAGTAATCAATATAAAAAAAAAAACACAGAGAAAATTTTTTATTAAAAATAAAACAAAAAAGCCATTAGGGACTCCATCTTTATTTTAAAAATCCTCTTCCGTCCGACGTAGTCCAAAACGCAATCTCAGCTCTGCTACTTCCCTGTCTGTGCTTAGACAGACAGGGATGTAGCAGAGCTGAGAACTGACTAAACAGTCAGGGTTCAGCTCAGGGCATTAGGACCTGAGCTGAACTCTGCTGTCAGCCAGACTCGCTCTGCTCCGGAGATTCCCGAGCAGTGACGCAAGTTAATTTATTCACTGCTCTTGTCACCATTCGGGAATCTCCGGAAACAGAAGCAGAGAGACTCGGGGAGCGAGTCTGCGGCTGAGGCGGCAGCGGCGGCGGAGGCAGGGGTAAGTAGCCGGCCGGGCCGGTGCACCCCCCCTCTCCCCCCTCACCCCCCCTGACCCCCCTCCCCCCTTCAATCTTTTTTTTTTTTTTTTTTTATTCTTTAAAAGCCAGTGGCTTTTTGCTGCTGGCTTTAAAAGAATAACATGGGGATTTGCAGGTTTTTCCTCTGCTGCCAGACCCCTTATAGGGTCCGGCAGCAGAGGAATCGCTGCAATACTCGCCTCCCCATTCATTTACATTGGACTCGCTAGACTCGCAACGAGTAGCGAGTCCTGGACTCAGACTCGTTACAGTCTAGCGAGTCCGAGTAATTTAGGATTCGCCCATCTCTACTTTAAGCCCACCCACAAAACAACCTACACATCCATTCCCTGAAAAAAGACAGACACAAAGCAGTTTTTTAAAAATGTGTATTATTACGCCTTAATGGCAAAGATGTCAGATTCTTTTTTTTTTTTTTTGTTCGCTTTCTAAAAGCGAACAAATAAAACAGAAAAAAACAAAAATAAATTGTGCAGTGCACTTTTTGTATAACAAAACAAACAAACAAAACAAAAAAAGTGGGCCCTACAGCTGGTGGTAGGTTGGCTCATTGTGTGGGGTAGCCTCTACCGAGCCACCATCACCCTGGTCGTGGAGGAGGTCCAGGGCCCCATGGATAGCCTCCCCCAATGTTTGTAACCCAGTAGGGTGGGTCATCTGGGCCGGTTGGCCTTGGGTTGGTGGTAGGTCCATGTTTGGTGGACACCACCTCTGGGTCGCCACGTAGCTGTCCCGGGGTGTGGGCCTGTCCAGCCTGTTGGAGCTAGACTGCTGCCACCCCTCCAAATAAGAAAATACCTGGCCAGGGTGGTTTGGGGGCCGACAGGCATCAAGGACAATGTGGATTGCTGACCTTGCCCGCAGTCGTCTCTCCAATGGAATGAGAGCCAAGAAAGGTATGAGACTGCGGGCAAAGTCAGCATCACATTGTCCTAGGTGGTCATTTTGTGCCCCCGGGATCTGAGCAGGGCTGCTGGGGTTCAGGACACTCCCCACACTGCTGGCAGTCGGCAGTGGACATAGCTGGATGGCCAGAGGTTGGTTTTGGTGGGGAGACGGTTGTGGTGGCCCTTCAACCTCCTCTTCTTCCTGTGGCCGGCCATGTCCCAAAGTAGGTGGTGGTGGTGGTGGTGGTGGTACTCCCTCCTCCTCCACTCCAAGTCGGGGTGGTTCAGGGGCCTCCCTCGCCTCTTCAGGCAGCTGTGGGGGCGGGTTACCACGCCACCTCTGGTAGTGAGCAGCTCTGTGGGTAAATATAAAAAAAATTTGGTGAATGGGTTGCGTTTGGAAACAAAAACATAGGTCAAACATAAAATGTGCACGCTTTTTTGACTCAGTGTATCTGTGTATTCTGTGTGTTTTCATTGTTGGCCTTAGGATGGAATTGCAGCAAATAAATTAAGGACATTTTGGCTCATGCCTCAACCAATATTTTATGTGTGGGTAGTGTTGGTACACGATTTTTTGCCATTACATTAGAAATTTAATAATTTGTCTGCACTATTACACTGTGCCCTGCCTTAGGCAGGACAGCTATTTAGGCACTTGAAGACATATTAGTGGTCACAACTATTGCTTTGACTTTTTGTGGAAACTTTATGTGGACAAAGCTATAGCCTGACACTGTGAGGCAAACACATTCTTCAGGGTTGTTTGCCATCAGATGGACACAAAAAGACGCAGTGTCGGCGGCCTTGGTCTCAATGCACATAACCCAGATCTATAGGGCAGGTGAGCAAGACAGGAAATGGAGTCATGCAGCATAGGTGACACATGAGTATTTGGCGTTAGTGGCCTACACTCCTTTTTGCTGCCATGTATGCTAATCAGGAATGTCTTGGTAAATAAAACACACCAAACAGATGGCTTGGGTTTTGAAACGACTGTAATGGACATAGAGTATGGGGTTGTTTTTAAGCAGAAGGTCACACACCGTTGGTGCCAAACAAGGTGGTATGCACAGATGGACAGTTTTACAGTTATTCCAACGGGGCCGAACAAAAAACCGGGAGCAGCAAGGGCAAACCTCGGGTTTCCTAAAGGACCTTGGACATAAAAGCCTGTTGCACTTAAAATATGGCCCCCTTTAGATTGATTTTATACAGCATTAATACACTATGTTTTCCGGAGGATTCGTAATGTGGCCATGAGTTAACGACAAAAAAATAAAATTCACATGTGGGCCCTAATATCTACACCATCACCTTGCAGCCCCAAATAAAGCCATGGGAAAACTGAACCACACATATTTGTAGTGATACAGGGTATGTCCTGAAATGTGTGTGACTGTGTCAACAATCTGGGATGGTGTACAAACAGTTTAGTGCAAAAGGGGTATATCCTTGCAACGTTATTTAGTTAGTGTCTTGGACCCACTTTGGGACAGAGGTGGGATTTAGTCTTGTGGTGCTGTGGCTCCTACTTTAGGCCTACAGCCTGCCGGTCTGCGGTTTGGGATGAACCGTTAACTAACCCCCTTGGTGCCGGTTTACCGGTGTTGACCTGGACTCTCCAGCCGGCTCCAACCAGTCCTGGAGTGTCCCCTTCTTTGTCTGGGTCACCTCTTTTCTTAGAGATGCCCTCCTATCACGACCGCAGGGTCCCCTGCGTCCGTCCTTTCTCCACTACTGTCACCGTCTGACTGACTTGTGTCTAACTGTCACTCACGTCTTCCCGCTCTTCTAGGCTCCACCCCCCTGGGATCTGCTGAATATCAATCCCCTTTACTAAGGTGACTTACGAGCATGCTTGTGTGCAGACTCTGGGTTTCCTCCTCATCCACGACTACGGAGACACTACACCTTCTGTTTGGGGTGCAGTACCTCCCTGTGGCGTCCCGCCAGAGGGGCGCCACACTGCCACAGCTCCACACTCGGGTTATCCGCTTGCTTCTGATGTTCAGTATTCCTGTCTTTAGTCTTCTTCTTTTCTCATCCTCGGTCTTCATTTTGTAATCTTGGACTTCTGGCTAGTATTCACAACAAGGTCATGTGAATAATAGCATAGCTCATGCCCCACATTAACACATTGTGAGGCTTAATAAGATCCCAGACAGAAGACCCAAGATAAGAAGAGCAGAAGACCTAAGGTGATTAAACCAAAGATGAAAAGACGCCCCCTGAGGAAGTGATGTTGAAATGCGTATCGGGGCTGGAGGAATGTCAGGCTTTTACCTGTGATCACTGGGGTGTTTCTATTTAACAGTGTGTTCTAACATTTATATATGAGTGTACTTTGTTATATACTGTGAACACCTGTAAATAAGAAATATCAAATTCATACGTATTGGTGAATTAATTCCATCTACCTTGTTTGCATAGGAGGCACCTTTGAACTTTTTTTATTATGTAACATTTTAAATAATTAATAAAGTTATACATATTTTTAATTATTGTTTTGTAGTGGTCACTTTATTCCTTTTCTATGGTATTGTTAAGGGGGTATTTGGATTCATGATTAATTAGGTGGCTTATTTAAATGGGATTTTTGATGATATATGAAGACTAAAGAGTAGAGGATTGGGTATGGAGTGGTGGTGGTAAGACAGGCTACGGATGAACCTAGGACAGGTGACCTTCATATATTCTTTTTTAATAACAATATAATATTTCTTATAATAAATAACATTTTTAAACCCTTTCCCTTATTTATTATGTTTTAGGGAAATTACGGAAAGACTTCAGAACATATTAAACATCGTTTAGGGACAGTTTCAATTCAGAACTAATGTTATTTGACCCAAATGAATTTGGTGACCAATTCAAGTAAATCTATCCACAACTAATTTTGGGGGATTCACCCATCTTTAGCGACTAGTCCCCATAGCTCACTACTCCAAAAGGACATCTGTTTGTTGAATCTGTCGCAAATTACCAATTACTGCTGATGTAAAGCAGCCTAACTTGTTATCTTTGAAAGTCTGTTTGATGTCCTAAGTAAGAAGAGTTATCGAAGAAGACAAGCTCACCCCTGAAATCAGTTCTTTGCTCAAGGACTACCACCACTTGGGTAGATTCTACTGGACTGGCCATGATGACATCCTGACTATTAGTCACATGACCCTGCAGCCTATTAGTGGTGCTCATGATGTCATCACTCCCATGAGAATCTGAAGCGGAAAGCAGATTTCAGGGGTAGATATAGCTCATCTATTTTTTTCATCTCCATGCTAGCTTCCTCTTGTGAACTGCAAAAATATAACAGAGAACCTATTTAAAGGGCTCAGTCCTGACATATTCCCTTGGAAGCTGCTCGGTCCACTTAAAGTCTGGGCACAGGACATTCTTGGATGCTCAGACTCAGCAGTATGGATCCACTCAGTCTATTTTTGCATATTGACATAAATATGTACGTCCCATAAATAACCGGGAAAGCTGGAAGTCCTGATGTCATCTTTCTACTATACATTGTTACATCTTTTTTTTACCATAATGGTCATAGATAGGATTGAGGGTTATTACTAAATGACTCTATTTTTCATGAATCGTAACATTAAAATTTGCCTTTAATACCTCACTTGGAGGAGTATGTGAGAATATGAGTGGAAAAATTGTGCAGGAGGACAGTAATCCACTATTTAAATAGAGTAGAGTTTTAAGCGTCTGGGTATTTGACACACCTCAAGACCGTGGGGTACTCGGTTCCGGACCTTGTTTCATGGGGGAATGTCACTGGGGCCGTGGTCCCATGGCCCTGGTGGTGGCTGAAAAGAGTCAGTAAAAATAAAAGTAGTTTGTGACGCCACCTACGGTTCTGGTATGGTTACCGGGGCTGCGGGTCAGAACTCCTGGGTGATGGTAGGGCAGCCAGATGGTTACGCTCCCCATAGATGGAGCGGGATCCCCAGGGCAGTTGTGTAAGATAGGAGCTGCCAGACAGTCTATGGAGGGAGCAGGATCAGGGGCCGCAATAACAGTCACACAAAGGGTTGATGTTTCCGTACCTTTACTGGTGTTGCAGGTATAGTCCAGGATACAGTCTCTGATGTTACAGGTCCGGGTGATCTGGAAGCAGTTCGGGATCTCCACACCCGGTGAGTTATGAGGCCTCCCTGCTGCGCTGTCTCTGTTTGGTCCCAGGCTGTCTGAAGCTAAGCCCTGACCCTCTCCTGCTGTCTTCACTTGTATGGCAGGCAGTGGGAGCCCTGTCGCTGGGCACCGCTGTATCCACTGCGGACCCTGGGCTTTACTAGATGGCTGTGCTTTCAAGTGCTGCTGTGGCCAGGGGATCTGAACTCTCCCTGGCCTCCGGTTTTTACTGCTCTTCCGGTTTTTACTGCTGGGCGGTTAGTTCCTTCACAGTCTCGGACGCCGGTGTCCGGTTTCTGGTGCTGTTCCTTTGTGGCGAACCAGTATGGCTCCACTCCCTCTCACTACTCTTCCTTGCCTCCGACCCTCGCTCTAGGGTCCCTCACTCTGGCTAGGCACTCTCACTGTACGGGCTTTGCACAGCTCCGTCTCCAGGATGTCTTCACAGTCCTCCCCGGATCTGCACTGCCTGGCTCCACCTCCAGATCTGAATTTATAGGGGACCTCGCCTGAACTTGGTTTGTAGAGCTCCCCCTTTAGCTCTGGAGTGGAAGGTGTTGTGTGCGGGTTTAAATGATGTGGAGATCTTTCTTTGCCCCATGTGTATCTGTGGCAACCGGACATGCCATTCTGCTCATACCCAGCTGTGTACCAATAACCAGTGTTATCCATTCACTGCATATTGTCTGACTGCATAAGGGCTGCTGTGGTTGTGAGTGTAGACAGGAGGTTTTAGTTGCCCCGTCTCTTAAGGAGCCACCAAAAATTCCACTGCACCACATTGAGGGCCCCAGTACCACAAATCACCAGCCGTGATATTTGGAAAATATTTTTAGGATCTTGACCCAGTAGCTTTAAGTTACCCCTTTGGAAAGTATGCTATCCACATGAATTTTGGAGTCGTATTTTAAAGGGGAAGTATACCTTCTATTACCAAAGTGATTTCCATGTTTTATTCAGAATTATGGGTCCAGCAGCTCCACGTTTGGACCTGTGATGAACACTGGAATGTGCTTGCACGTCATTAGTTATTTAAATGAAGGGGGCTGGCTGACTGCTTTTTTAAGTAGCCAAGACAGTCCCCTTTTTTGCCTATGCCCCGGCCGTCACTAAAAAGAAGGATGGCTTAGCTCTTTGAAATGAACCCCCTTCACACACAACACTGATGATGACGTACAGAAAGATCTCTCCTGTTTTGAGAGCAAACAGCTGGGATTGGATATCAAAGTCAGGTCACACTGTCCATGTCTTTTGCCACATTAGTGAGCAAAGCTACAAGCCTATCACTTTATAATTAACCAGGTTGTGAACCTGACATTTGTAACTGCTAAGATTCTGTGCCCAACAGATCTCTGCCTCCAGTGCAGTACAATTGTCTTGGACTGTATCTGGTCTCCGTTTTCTTGCCACCCCATACATCTGCAACAGGGTTGCCAACCTGACGTTTTACCTCTTCAGCACAGCTGATATAAAAAAATCACAGACAGACAATATTTTTTACGGACAAATTAGAAAACCTAAAAAGGTATATCTGGGATTTTATGATGAAACAATGTGACCAACCACTAAAAGACAGATAGTTGCCACCTGCCTGTTGTGCTCAGCTCCGTTGACTGCCACCATAGAGCAGTCACAGACCTCTCCTGCTGGGGCTAACATGGCTTAGTCATCATGGCGGTGGCTTCTTTCTGCTCTGCTCTGTGGAAGGGGCATCACGCTGATTAACAGCCGACTCCTTGCTACCTAATTGGGGCAGGCGGCTGTCATTCAGTATGAAGTCGGCTGTGAGGCCATCATTAGAGCAAAGAGACCACCTCTCTGTTGACGTGATGTCATCCGAAGCTGCAAAATCACCAACAGGAGTGGTCCAAGATCGCTCTGTGCTGGTGATGAATGGTGCAGGGCACAACAGGCAGGTAGGAGGCAACTATCTACCTGTTAGTGTGGCGCCCTGCTCACGCAGGTAACCACAAGCTTCCCTAGTGCACAGCTGGATTTCCACAGGGGGTACCAGTTACAAACAACACCATCCACCCCAGCACAGTAGGAGGAGCTCAACTCGCTGGCCTTAGGCGAGATCCCCTATAAATACAGGTGCTGGGGGAGGCGTGTGCAGACGCTAGGAGAGCTGTGAACACGTCCTGGTGCTCGGTGCCGTGCTAGGCACAAAGCAGCGACCCGGAGTAGCCCTTCTGCCATCCAGCCAAGTGGGACCAAAAGGCGAGGAGAACAGAGGACAGTGGGAGTAGAGGAGCCAGTGGAGGTTCGCCCAATTAAGTACCGGACTTTGCGGGTCCGCACCTGCAGCAGTGCTTCAAGCCAGCAGAAAACCCCTATACACCGTGGAGACTTCAGTCACCCGGGCCCCCTGCATACTCAATATTAAGGGAGCCAGACACCATAGTGAGGAGAGGGCGACGGTGATCAACGAGGGTAACCCGCAGACCTCGCAGGAGGAGAGAGAGAGAGAAGTGAGGAGGCCAGCCAGGTTATACACGGGCACGGCTTCAACAAACAGGAGAGAGAACTTAAGGAGGCCTTATACCCACTCCCTGTGGAAGTTCAACTGTGCCTCTGGTCACCTGACAGTGCTCCGGACAAATTACCTGCAGTTTCCACCAGTAAAAAAAGTAAAAAAACACTCATCGGTGTGTGTGCGTTATTCCTCCCTGCTTCCGTTCTCCGTAGAGACTGCTTCATTATCCTTTAACTTGGTCCAAACCCCTACTCTGAACTGCCCACTACAACGCTGCCCCGGAGACCCAGCTTCACCTGTAGGAAGCTATACCACCCTTGCCGCAATACCATCGCCCTCCGGAGGACTGTGGCGGCGCTAGTGATCTCTCACCAGGTGCTCCAGGTGGCATCACAAATTATCCTAATAGAAACTGTATTTTTAAGAAGTCACCGACCCCAGGGCCATGGAGCCGGGTGGAGCCACCCGTGATAGCGTCCCCCTGACAAAGTGCCCGAACTCTGAGTACCCCGGCCTGGGCGGATCATTAGTGCTTAGGCACAATTTTTAATTTATTTATATTTTTCTAAACCCTGGATATACCCTTTAATAAAACATTAAGATTATAAGTGATACCTGTCTACAACCCACAGTTCTAATAAGAAGACAACTACATTTACTGTAAAATTATGATAATTACAGTCAAAATAATCTGTGTGTCTTCAGCTTAAAAAAAATTCAAAGACGCCGCAAATATTTTTTATGGACACGTCAAAAAACCTCCTTATTTTTACAGACTGTCCTGGAATGTCTGGACGATTGGCAACCGACCTCTGCTATATACTTGACCCGCCCCAGGGCCGTGGGGTACCCGGTTCTGGGCGTTGATTTACTGCAGATGTTACGGGGCCTGTTGCCCGGTCCCATGGCCCTGGTGGTCGCTGAAAAAGGGGAAAAATAAAAAGTGTTTCATGACGCCACCTACGGTTCCCGGTAATGCTGCTGGCGCTGCTTGCAGGCCTGTGGGGTGATGATGGTGCAGCTAGTTGGTAACGCTCCCCGTAGGTGGAGCGGGATCCCTGGGGTATTTATGATGTAAGTATTCACACAGGGAGACGGCTCGTCAGGTGGAAATGCTGGCAGACAGTCTGTGTTGATTGAGCAAGTGTACGGCTCCTCCGGCACAGGCAAATGAGACACGTCACACAGTCCCTGCATGGGTTTTACTGACGATTTCAGGCAGCAATTAGTTCTCACAGTTCTTGGGTACCGCTGGCCTTGGTAGTCGCCAGAAGACTGGGATATCTCACTTGGGACCCTCGGTGATGTGCCCTGATGTGTTCGTTTCCTTGTCCCTTCCAGCGCTTTCTCTCTACTGCTCTCCTCAGGACCTCCGCAAGCAGAGCCCGAAGCCAGCTCCTCGGATCCTCTTTAGCTGAGGGTCTTCTCTCCGAGCCCTCGGGATCCTATATGGGTCTTTTCCGGGATGTGCCGGGGGTCGGTCACGACTCCCCTAAAAAGCTTGTGGCCCTCCGATTTGGCGGCTTGGGGATAAACACCCGCAGTGCTCTCGGAGCCGGTTCTCCGTTCCTGGACTTGGTCCCTCTGACCGGTGGTCTGACCGGCCCAGATTCGGATGCACCACAACACCCTAGGATCCCCCATCTTTCCGGGCCACCTCTCCTGAGGTGCCCTCCAGTGCGCGCCTCGCAGGATTCTCACTAACCCTCTTCTCCTCTAACTTTCTTTCCGCTCTTCCACTATCCACCTAAGCTCCTCCCACCGGGACGGTTCCTTAGCAACAGATTAACCCATTGTTCCCCTGGACTAAGGTGTGTGGATGGGTGTAATGAGGGTCCCTTATGCGACATCCCGTCTCCCTGGCCACAGGGATACCGCACACTCTCTTGTGGGTGCAGTACCCCTACGTGGCGTCCCGACCAGTAGGGCACCACATACTTGCCGTCAGCCCCCTCAGTTTTGCCTTCTCCAACTTCCCAATACCAATACCAACAGGTGCAAGAAAACTTAGTAGCAGTCCATTAAAAAAGCATGTTGTTCTGGTTGAAATAACATGTAATAATCAAGTTCTATGAGAATTATAAAGTAAACACTGCATGTTACATATCTGCATCAGTCAAGATTAGTTTGTCTTCCGCTCATCAGTCACATTTTTAGAAACTCATAAAAATGAGGTCAAAGAAAATTAATTTTATTACGCATCAAACTACAATTCTGCTTTGTGTCGCCTGTTCTTATATTTTCAACTAACATATCAATAGTTTTTCAAGCACTAATCTGTGGGAAAGTTGGAATACAGAAAAAGTAAGATAGGCGAGACCCTGAACATGAAGATCTGCCTACGCAAGTCGTGAAACAGATGAAGCCGTTCACACAAACTTCTCATAATCAGGAGTATCATACTGGAATAAGGCTGGTTTATTCTAGATATGAACCTGGTCCTCTGGGTTCAGCTGGTCCTCTGGGTTCACCTGTGCCTGTGGTTTACACTTAAGCTATAATTTCTTATACTTGTAAATAATCTGTAGATATGACTGATTGGAAATATGATTCTCCCTGGTAAGTTTTACTGTAGTGATTATCTACTCTATAATATAAATGCCCTATCTAGTCTGTCTGTAAGTTTGTCCTGAAACCAGCACCATCTATAAGACATTATGTAAATTACAGTTAAAATGGAATGTGAACAAGCCAATTTGTTTGGTTGATCAGTCAAAGAACAAAGCATCCACATGTTATCCAGGACACGGACCGCAGTGCAGGCATTCATTATCGCCTTTGCCTGGGTCTGCTCTTTTCTACCCTTGGGGTGCACCCATTCTGCTGCTGTACTTCCTCCCATTTGTTTTCCACTAGGGAATGCAACTATCCAGTATACAGAGGGAAAGAGACGTCACACAGGGGTGAGTGAAACAGGGCACAACGGGGGGACAGACAGCACATAGGGGGAGAGAAAGTACAAGGGGAGAGAGAGCGCACAGGGGGAGAGCGCGTACAGGGGGAGAGACAGCACAATTGGAAAGAGGCAGCACAAGGGGAGAGAGAGTGCATGGGGGAAGAAACAGCGCAAGGGGAGAGAGAGCACACATGAGGAAGAGAGAAACACACAGGGGGAGAGAGCACAAGGGGAGAGAAAGCGCATAGGGGAGAAACAGCACAAGAGGAGAGAGGACAGCACATGGGAAGAGAGCACATAGGGGAAAGAGAAAGGATGCAGGGGGAGAGAGAGCATACAGGGAGGAGAGACAGCACAAGGAGAAAGAATGTGCACCTGGGGTGAGAGACAGCACAAGGAGAGAGAGAGCACACAATGGAAAACACAGCACAAGTCGAGTGAGAGAACGCACAGGAGGAAGAGAAAATGCACAGGGGGAGGGAGCACAAGTGGAGAGAGAATATACATTGGGTAGAGACAGCACAAGGAGAGAAAAAGAGCACAGGGGGAGCACAAGCGAAGAGAGAGTACACAGGAGGAAGCGAGAGGGCACAGGGTAAAGAGAGAACATACAGGGGTAAGAGAGATTGCACAGGGGGAAGAGAAAGCCAAAGTGTAGAGAGAACACACAGGGGAAAGACAACACAAGAGAAGAGAGACAGCACAGAGGGGAGAGACAGCACAAGGGAGAGAGAGCAAACAGGGGGAGAGACAGCACAATGGGAAAGAGAGTGAACAGGGGGAAGAGAGAGAGCACATGAGAAACACAGAGTACAGTGGGAAGAAAGAGAGTGCATGTGGAAGAGAAAGGGCACAGAGATAAGAGAGCACACAGGGGGGTGGCGAAAAGCAGCAGTGCCTGCCAAGCCATGTCCACCTCATGCAGCAGCAGGTTCCCCTACCCTCCTCGGTGGTGCTGCAATTAGTATTTGGACTAATATATAATCGCACACATTCCAGAATCGTCCGATGCGATAGAATCAGGCTGACGTCTGGTTGTAAATGAAAACAATTGCTTGATTGCACTTTCTTTTCAATTTCACTGCACTTGGAATTTTTCCATATTTTCTCATACACCATATGATAAAGGCTAGGGTCACATTTGGAAGGCATGGATCCGGATGTGGTAATCGCATGTGCCTTCAGACACATTTTGTATTCAAAATGTGTCCCTAAACCCGGATCCGGCTCATAATGTGCAATCCGGTAGCCGGATGCTTTGTTCATCTCTACGGCTGCGGGGATGAACAAAAGGTTAATGTTAATATAACATGTGGGCACCATGTCTCCAGGCAGTATCCACCCTCACTAGAGACGTGTTGTCCATATAGGGCGGCATATGAAGGGTTAAATGGCTCTATCACCATAGAACTAATGTTAAAGCTTTCAGGACCTTGGATAGCAGCATGTACAGTACACACATTACGTACTGCATCTCCTCCTTACAGCGAGGAGCCGCCGGTTGTCATTCATAAAATAGTAAAAGCCGACAATAGCGGCAATACTGTAATAAAGCCATCCTTCATATGCCGCCCTATATGGACAACATGTCTCTAGGGAGCGTGGACACTCCCTGGAGACATGGTGCCCACATATTATATTAACATTAACCCTTTGTTCATCCCCGCAGCCGCAGGGATGAACAACGCATCCAACTACCGCAGGCATTCACAGGTGCCTTGTGGTAGCCGGATGGGCTCCCATAGGCGCCCATTGTACAAAACCGGATCCGGATTTGGAAACGCTGCGATGGATACTGCCTGCATGATTTTTCCTGCAGGCTCCAAAGCTGGATATGGTAACTGGATTGCAAATAGTTCAATCCGGTTTTTGTATTGGAGCCTATGGGCTGCGGATCCGGATCCGGTTTTGAGCATGTTTAATGATGGAAAAAAAAAAACGCTAATGTGACCCTAGCCAAAATCAATGGTGTTATTCAAAAGGACAACTTGTTCGGCAAAAAAAAGAAAGCCCTCATATGGCCATGTGAATAGAAAAATACAAAAAGTTATGGCTCTTGGAAAAAGGGAGGAAAAAACGAAAATTAAAAAACTTAAACTACTCAAGTCATGAAGGGCTTAAAAGACATACTGATGGGAAATGTAGATTGTGAGCCCCAATGTGGACAGTGATGGCAAAGTTTGTAAAGCGCTGTGGAATTAATGGCGCTAAACGACCTTGCCTTTTCCCTGTTTTGCACTTTTGTCTTCACTTCCTCTTCTTCCAAGAGCCATACCCTTTTTATTTTTCCATCAATATAGACATATGAGGGCTTGTTTTCTGCGGGATGAGTTCTACTTTCGAATAACATCATTTATTTTCTCATATAATGGACTGAAAAACGGACAAAAATTCCAAGTGTGGTGAAATTGCAAAAAAAAGTCCAATTTCATGATTGTCTTTTTTATTTATCATGATCAATATATAGTAAAACTGACTTGTCGGTGTGATGCTCATTACCATCATGAGGCTGATTCCGGCTCCCGGGCTACAGACCGTAGAGAAACAGAAGGAGTCCTAGGGGTACGGGCAGTGAGCAATCCACCCGTGCGCCCAAATTAGCTGGGAAGCTGAAGGACAAAGCAAGAACCAGGGTGCCGGCTCTGAGGTGGCAAGGACGCTCCATGCTCCAACCCCAAAACCGGCCAGTTGTGGGGTCTTTATATCCCATGACCCAGCCTCGGCGCAGAAAAGAGAAGGCCGCCGTACTAGGGCCAGAGGACCAGGCAGGTCGCCCAACGAAGGCCTGTGGCCGCTGGATTGGAGCTTTGCATGCGGAAGTGCAAGGAAGACAGGCCCATGGAAAGGAACACAAAAGGAGGTGAACTGAACGAGCCATCCCGGCTGCTAAAAGACTACCAGAGCCGCCACTGCACTTGCTTGTAACTTGTAACACCCGACGAGAACGCAAAGTAAATTGAGTTGAAGCTCAGTATTGTGTGTGACTGTTTATTTGCGCCTGAAGAGAGGTAGACTGAAATGCTGAGCCAGCAGCAGGAGCCTGCCTGTGAGTATCCCTGATCTCTGCTAGCAGCCTACTCAGTCCCCATGGCCTTCCATTCCCCAACGAATTATCACCTTCATGGAATTTTTGGTTGCCCTGGGGACCCGTTCTTCCCGTGGTGAGCCAAATCATCACAGCTGCTACTCCCAACATCCCCAGAGGCCCCGGCTGCAGCAGCGACCATACTGGCCGCCTTGAATGGGTGGCATCACGACACAAACTCTTATTTTTATCCACTTTTCCAAACTTTCACCCTTTTTACTGATCGCCCGATGAGGGGATCACGGACTGGGTCACGCCACCGTGACATCCCACAGCCCCGACGACATTGAGAGGGCCCGGTTCCGAGTACCCCATGGCCCCACTGGGGCGAGTCAGCTTTCTGGCGTCACGAACAGGATCTACCAACCCAGTATCTTGTGCGCCTTAAGGACTGCAACAAAAAGACTGTATTTTTGGGCCTGAGTAATGGCGGCCCTGAGAGACTGAAAACATGTGCTGGCGATGGGCGTGCCACAGTACCCCATCATGGGCCAGGACAGCACGAGGCGCCAAAAATGGCCTACACCCTTTCCGCCCTTCAAGAGTTGGGAGTGCAGAGCCATGAAATGTATCGTCCTGCCAGAGGGTATGACTGCCGACACAGAGCAAGGGACACACCCACGAAGGGAGGAGGCAGAAAGAGACTTGGATGTGAGCTGCAAGGAAAGTGGCGGGAGGTTGAGAATGCAGGTGACAACCGACATGGCAGAGTCAGGCCTGTATGGCATGGAGCGTGGGGTGGAAGCGGAGGACTCCCCCGGCTCCCCAGAGGCTCCCCGCTAGCCGCGATCTGGAAATTGCAGCAGCTGCGGCTGCGATCAGCAGCATCTGGCTGCAAACCGGACCGGAGGGCATATGTGCCCTCCGTTTCTGTTTGCAAATCGAATCGCATTGGACAGCCCCGGACCTGATCACACTGTGGAGTGAATCCGACCTTATTTGTAATTCAAATGAATGCTTTTGACAAGTTAATATCATGGAAAACAGCAAAGTTCAGAGTACATAGTCACCCGCGGTGCCCTGGGCACAATACTATATATATCACATTATATATACATTGGCATTTTCTTTTGTATGCTTAGGAAACATTCCAGAAAATAAACCCAGGACATTGCATGACCTCAGTACACCTTGTGTGTGTGAATGGGACAGCTGACTCTAATGGGTTCAATGACCTGTGCACCCTGTAGACATCTACCCTTGAACTGAATTTAGTGTTTTTTTTTCCATCTTGGCTGGTTTCACACTGCAGTTTTTTCCCTGTTCAGGTTCCATCCCATTTTTGTGCCAAAACCGGGAGTGTCTCCAAAACTCAAATCAGGTGTCAATCTTTCTATTATAGTTTTTCTGTGCAAGTTCATCTCCTGGTTCCTCTCCTGGTTTTGGCACACAAACCGGATAGAACCTGATCAGTAAAAATATTGCAGTGTCAAACCAGCCTTACTCATTGACCCCACACTACTTAGGATCCAACGTTTCCCAGTCCCATGCCTATCACAATTTTTAATGCTCCATGGATGACATCGCGACAAGGACATTGACTACTGCAGCCAATCACTAGCCGCCATAAAAACCGACTACTGCCAAGTCACATGTCTGTGTGATATGTGGGATTCAATCCTAAAAAAGCATCAAAGCCAGACTGGAAAAAAACGAATATTAATTTGGTCATGAATTACCATAAAAGTTAAATCAGGAGCTGGGAAATAAGGTATATTGACCCTGCAATCAAAACTAGTTTCCTGACAGATTCACTGTTGACTCGTTGATATGACTGAGTCCTTCCACTCATACGGGCACGAACAAACCAGGTGAGATGTTAACCACATAGCCCTATACAGACTAAGAGTACTCTAAACTGGACCCTGTTTTGTCCCTGTCTGACTGCTAAGGTTGACAAATTGGCACCCAAAAGAAACACAATGGCGCCTCCCCTCAACAATGGCAGACCGACCCCAAGTGTCCTTAACTGTGCCGTAAGATATAAACCTGAACTGCAGAGCTAGACTCCAAACATCTATCCACCTAAGATATAGCCAGCAGGTGCAAGCTGAGTATAAATAGCCCCTTCCAAGATATGATAGGGCAAACAAAACAGAAAGACAAGAGACTTAGAACAGCAGCTTGATCAATACAAAACATGCTGTGGTCCAATGGAAAGGGAAACTGACACGAGGTCACCAGATCAAGCCCTGTAGTTGAGCCATGACACTCATTCAGCTGTCTGATATACACTATGATACACAGATGAGGTGCTTTTTGGCCCTGGCAACAGAGCCCCATAGTAGCCCCAAGAAAATAACCCCACTCCCTCTGACGTAGTCCAGGTTCGAGGGTCCCATGACGTCCAATCCGGATCCAATATCATCTGATCGGTTTGCCAGATGGCAAAACGATCAGATGATCAATATCAGGCTCAACAACCTGAATCAGCTAAAGCCAGCTATTTCACTGGTCAGCTGATCATTTGAAATAGCCAGCGGGAAAGCCAGCGGTGACAAGACTTCACCGCCGGCTTTCCCGCCAGCTATTTCAAACGAACAGCTGATGTATTAGCTGTTCATTTGAAATAGCCATCGGCTCGCTTCCAGGAATGGGAGCGGTCAGGAGTTTGAGGAAGATAGTTGCGTTCTAAATAAATACTACAATCTATATGTTTACATAACTTTGTTGCACAGGGGCCCACTACAGTCTGTGTTGCCCCAACCCTGTCTCCACCATTAACAAACAGTAAATACTACATTTAGAATACGCACCATTATTCTGATCCAGTTCAGTAGTTTTTCAGTCAAATTTTATCTTCTGCCAGCTACACTAACATAGGTGAAGAACACCGATCATAGGCCACTATCAAGCTAGGCAAACTCAAAAACAGCCACAACCTATCAATAAAGAGTTTAAAGCCCAATTCATAGGTATAAAAAGTCAATTTTATTGGTACATCATTAAAAAATATATAATCAATAATTCATAATAAATACTGTGATGAAAAACACCATGAAAATACGCATCCAATCAATAATAATACACTAATAGAGGAGAGAACTGAAAATAGACAGTAGATAATCCTAAAGATAATGGTCACATATAAGACTATATTGCTTTTCCATCAAGTGCCATACAGAAAAGTATGTATAAAACAGTAGAGGTGTGTTGTGGTCAAAAATCGTAACACAGAATCGTGACACCTCAAATAGTGATCATATTTACCAGTTCCTAGTGGATGC
>JARQOC010000001.1:560823108-560847381 GCA_033576535.1 Allobates femoralis | reverse complement strand
TTTCAGCGGTAGATATAGCTCATCTATTTTTTTCATCTCCATGCTAGCTTCCTCTTGTGAACTGCAAAAATATAACAGAGAACCTATTTAAAGGGCTCAGTGCTGACATATTCCCTTGGAAGCTGCTCGGTCCACTTAAAGTCTGGACACAGGACATTCTTGGATGCTCAGACTCAGCAGTATGGATCCACTCAGTCTATTTTTGCATATTGACATAAATATGTACGTCCCATAAATAACCGGGAAAGCTGGAAGTCCTGATGTCATCTTTCTACTATACATTGTTACATCTTTTTTTTACTATAATGGTCATAGATAGGATTGAGGGTTATTACTAAGTAACTCTATTTTTCATGAATCGTAACATTAAAATTTGCCTTTAATACCTCACTTGGAGGAGTATGTGAGAATATGAGTGGAAAAATTGTGCAGGAGGACAGTAATCCACTATTTAAATAGAGTAGAGTTTTAAGCGTCTGGGTATTTGACACACCTCAAGACCGTGGGGTACTCGGTTCTGGGCGTTGTTTCACAGGGGAATGTCACTGGGGCCTGTGCCCGGTCCCATGGCCCTGGTGGTGGCTGAAAAGAGTCAGTAAAAATAAAAGTAGTTTGTGACGCCACCTACGGTTCTGGTATGGTTACCGGGGCTGCGGGTCAGAACTCCTGGGTGATGGTAGGGCAGCCAGATGGTTACGCTCCCCATAGATGGAGCGGGATCCCCAGGGCAGTTGTGTAAGATAGGAGCTGCCGGACAGTCTATGGAGGGAGCAGGATCAGGGGCCGCAATAACAGTCACACAAAGGGTTGATGTTTCCGTACCTTTACTGGTGTTGCAGGTATAGTCCAGAATACAGTCTCTGATGTTACAGGTCCGGGTGATCTGGAAGCAGTTCGGGATCTCCACACCCGGTGAGTTATGAGGCCTCCCTGCTGCTCTGTCACTGTTTGGTCCCAGGCTGTCTGAAGCTAAGCACTGACCCACTCCTGCTGTCTTCACTTGTATGCAGCCTCGGACTGCTCTGGCGGGTAACCGGGTGAAAGTCATGGGAGGCCCTCAGGTGTAGAGGCCCCGCCCATCTAGCCCCGCCTCTCACTACCCCCTGCTGTGACTCGCTTGTGCACTCACAGCCGCGGTGACGGGCGGCCACCGCCGTAGAAGCAGCGCCAGCCAGAGAGAGGAGAAAGAACAGTAATTAGATTTCACAGGCTGGCTGCTGCTGCCTGCAGCACAGCCTATGTGAGCCAGCCCCGCCACCGAGCGCTCTCTCTGACACGGCGGCTGGTGGCCAGGCCTGAACTGATAGGCAGGACTTATCCAGAGGGGCCGCCCGCTCCTCCAGCCGCAGATCTGCTACTGCCGCCGAGCGGCCGCGACATTAAAGGGGCGGAGCCACGGACGTGAAGGGGCGGAGCCATTTTCCCAAAGTAGGGCCCCACATTCCAGATCCCTCCCTGAGCCGATCATGTGACCTCTGATGCCTCCCCTCTATGTGACATCATCACAGGTCCTGCAATATGTGAGTTACTCCATGTCTTTCTTTCTTTCTTTCTGTCTGTCTGTGTGTCTGTCTCTAAAGAACACTAAACTTTATGTACAGGTCCACACTACATGCTGTATTAGTGTTCCTATATACTGTATGTAGTGTGGACCAGTATATACAGTATAGTGCTGTGTATACAGGATTTACACCAGGACTCTCAGATGTGCATAGAGTCCGCAGTCTGTACTGTCCACACAGTGACCAGTCTGCAGTGTGCACGCAGCGGCCAGTGTGCACGGTGAACGCAGCGGCCAGTCTGCAGTGTGCACGCAGCGGCCAGTCTGCAGTGTGCACGCAGCGGCCAGTCTGCAGTGTGCACGCAGTGGCCAGTCTGCAGTGTGCACGCAGCGGCCAGTCTGCACGCAGCGGCCAGTCTGCAGTGTGCACGCAGCGGCCAGTCTGCAGTGTGCACGCAGCGGCCAGTCTGCAGTGTGCACGCAGCGGCCAGTCTGCACGGTGAACGCAGCGGCCAGTCTGCAGTGTGCACGCAGCGGCCAGTCTGCAGTGTGCACGCAGCGGCCAGTCTGCAGGGTGCACGCAGCGGCCAGTCTGCAGGGTGCACGCAGCGGCCAGTCTGCAGGGTGCACGCAGCGGCCAGTCTGCAGTGTGCACGCAGCGGCCAGTCTGCAGTGTGCACGCAGCGGCCAGTCTGCAGTGTGCACGCAGCGGCCAGTCTGCAGTGTGCACGCAGCGGCCAGTCTGCAATGTGCATATAGCTGGCAGTTTGTAATGTTTACGGCCCACAGTCTGTAATGTGTATACTGCCCTCAGTCTGTAATGTGTATACTACCCAGGAGCTGCAGAGGAAGAGGCTGCCTGGTGCCGGGTTTCAGGTGCCAGTGAGCGGGAGACTGGGAGCCGCAAAGGAAGAAGCTGCCTGGTGCTGGTGAGTGGGAGACCGAGAGTCACAGAGGAAGAAGCTGCCTGGTGCCAGAGACCAGGAGCCGCAGAGGAAGAAGCTGCCTGGTGCCGAAGATCGGGAGCTGCAAAGGAAGAAGCTGCCTGGTGCCGGGTTCCTGGTGCCGGTGACCGAGAGACCGAGCGCTGCAGAGGAAGAAGCTGCCGGGATCCGGGATCAGGAACGTGGAGTCAGGTAAGGCGCCGTTACAGCCGAAGATAGTAGCCTGAGGGGGACAGAGTGGGATAGATGGATGGATAGATGGATGGTGTGGCCTGGAAGAGGGGGCAGAATGGGATGGATGTGTGGGGGGCATTATGGAAAAGGGGAGAGAACGTGATGGATGGATAGGGGGGCGGCATAGAAAAGGGGGGAGAACGGGATGGATGAATGGATAGGGGCGACATAGAAAGGGGGGAGTAGCTGGATGGATGGATGGGGGCCGGCATGGAAGAAGGGGGAGAAAATGGATGGATGGGGGAGAAGGTACAAGGATGGAGGGGGGATGGGGAGAAGGTACATGGATTGTTTGGTGGATGGGGGAGAAGGTAGATGGATGGATGTGGGATGGGGGAGAAGCTACATGGAACGTGGGCTGGAGAAGCTACATGGAATGTGGGGAAGAAGCTACATGGAACATGGGAGAGGGGAGAAGCTACATGGATGAGGGATGGGGGAGAGGCCGCGTGGAACAAGGGAGGGGAGAGGCTGGGTGGTGCATAGGAGGGGAGAGGCTGCGTGGAACATGGGAGGTGAGAGGCTGCATATAACCTGGAAGGGGGATGGTGGGGAAGGATGTGCTGCATGAGACATATTGGGGGAGGATAAGCAACATGGGATTCAGGAGAATGGGGGTGAGGATGAGCTGTATGCAACATATGGATGTAAGATGAGCTGCATGGGACATAGCGGGAGTGAGCAGTATGGGACGTGGAAGGAGTATGAACAGTATGGGACATTTAATCTGCATACACATTTATATAGGGAACGTACTGTTCTGGTGATGTAGTGACGGTGGTTCTGATTATGTATTATTTTATTGCTGATGGTTCTGGTTATGTACTGACAGGGGTTATAGTAGTGTATTGATGTATTGATTGTTTTTGGTGATGTATTACTGGATTGACAATGGTTCTGGTTATGTACTGACAGTGGTTCTGGTGAGGTATTATTGTATTGGCAGTGGTTCTAGTGATATGTAATTGTATTGACGGTGGTTCTGGTGATGTAGTCATGTGGATGCTGTAATCTTTAAAGGGAACCTGACCCCTAAAAATCACCCCCCCATCCTATTAATACCTGTCCCTGCACCATCTTTATGCTATTCTACCTATCCCTTTGTGTAAAAATTGTGTAGTTTGAAACTTTCAAAAAGTGATTTTGATACCTCTACAACTACGGCTTCTTGTCTCCTGAGAAGTCGCACAGGGCGTTCCCTGTGACTTCTTTTTGCGGCCTGTAGTGCTTTTACTTACGCCCCGATGGGCGTGATAAACCATTTGAATCCTCCTCGTCCTCCTCCATGGGCGGATCAGCCGATATGATGCTAATCGCGTCATTTCAGGCGCTGCTGACGTCGATACACCCTTTTGGTCTATCGACAGACCTCAAGCTGCGCATTGCGCATGCGTGAGGTATACTTTACGGCAGCTCATGTGATGAGCTGCGGTAAAGTACACCTCACGCATGCGCAATACTTACATCATTACCAGCCGCTGCATTTTAAAGGCCTTTCCCACGAACAAGGTTAATTTAAAGTTCATCTTAATAATAAGTAGACCCTGTAATGATAATCATTTCCACAATTGGATGTGTTTAAAAGAAAATGTTCCTGGGCTGAGATAAACTTATATATGTGTCCCTGCTGTGTACTGTGTAATGGATGTGTCTGACCGTACAGGGATTCTCTCGACACAGGAACATTATTTTTTAAACACCTCAAATTATGGAAATTATTATTCCAAAATCTATTGATTAAAATGAACTTTAAAATTAATTTTGTTCATGTGAAAACCCCTTTAATAATTGGGATATAAGTCCCACATACTTCTGATGATACGGTTTCCACAGGTCGGATTCCACCAATAAATAAGTGATCACCTATTGAACCTGTGGATCACTGATAACTTGTTTTCACCAAAGAATCTCTTTAATATAAAGTACAATAATTGTACATCGCAGTTCTGCTGAGCGCAGAGTGATGTGCAGGAGCCGCCAATGTAATGGGTATAATAACAGCTACCAGGTATTTACATATAGCTGAAGGGTGGGTGGGCCCCTAAAATCAATTTCCCTGGTGGGCCCCAGACACCCCAGTCCGACCCTGCTTGTATGGCAGGCAGTGGGAGCCCTGTTGCTGGGCACCGCTGTATCCACTGCGGACCCTGGGCTTTACCAGATGGCTGTGCTTTCAAGTGCTGCTGTGGCCAGGGGATCTGAACTCTCCTGGCCTCCGGTTTTTACTGCTCTTCCGGTTTTTACTGCTAGGCGGTTAGTTCCTTCACAGTTTCGGACGCCGGTGTCCGGTTTCTGGTGCTGTTCCTTTGTGGCGAACCGGTATGGCTCCACTCCCTCTCACTACTCTTCCTTGCCTCCGACCCTCGCTCTAGGGTCCCTCACTCTGGCTAGGCACTCTCACTGTACAGGCTTAGCACAGCTCTGTCACCAGGATGTCTTCACAGTCCTCCCCGGATCTGCACTGCCTGGCTCCACCTCCAGATCTGAATTTATAGGGGACCTCGCCTGAACTTGTTTTGTAGAGCTCCCCCTTTAGCTCTGGAGTGGAAGGTGTTGTGTGCGGGTTTAAATGATGTGGAGATCTTTCTTTGCCCCATGTGTATCTGTGGCAACCGGACATGCCATTCTGCTCATACCCAGCTGTGCACCAATAACCAGTGTTATCCATTCACTGCATATTGTCTGACTGCATAAGGGCTGCTGTGGTGGTGAGTGTAGACAGGAGGTTTTAGTTGCCCCGTCTCTTAAGGAGCCACCAAAAATTCCACTGCACCACATTGAGGGCCCCAGTACCATAAATGACCAGCCGTGATATTTGGAAAATATTTTTAGGATCTTGACCCAGTAGCTTTAAGTTACCCCTTTGGAAAGTATGCTGTCCACATGAATTTTGGAGTCGTATTTTAAAGGGGAAGTATACCTTCTATTACCAAAGTGATTTCCATGTTTTATTCAGAATTATGGGTCCAGCAGCTCCACGTTTGGACCTGTGATGAACACTGGAATGTGCTTGCACGTCATTAGTTATTTAAATGAAGGGGGCTGGCTGACTGCTTTTTTAAGTAGCCAAGACAGTCCCCTTTTTTGCCTATGCCCCGGCCGTCACTAAAAAGAAGGATGGCTTAGCTCTTTGAAATGAACCCCCTTCACACACAACACTGATGATAATGTACAGAAAGATCTCTCCTGTTTTGAGAGCAAACAGCTGGAATTGGATATCAGAGTCAGGTCACACTCTCCATGTCTTTTGCCACATTAGTGAGCAAAGCTACAAGCCTATCACTTTATAATTAACCAGGTTGTGAACCTGATGTTTGTAACTGCTAAGATTCTGTGCCCAACATGTGACACAACTAAAGGCCACTTCACACACACAGATATCTGAGTCCAATATCTGAACAGATCTCTGGTTGCAGTGAAATCATGGATACATTGCTCCATGTTGTACACAGCCACAAAATGGAACTATGTATCCATGATTTCACTGCAACCAGAGATTGGTTCAGATATTGGACTCCGATATCTGTGTGTGTGAAGTGGCCTTAAGATCTCTGCCTCCAGTGCAGTACAATTGTCTTGGACTGTATCTGGTCTCCGTTTTCTTGCCACCCCATACATCTGCAACAGGGTTGCCAACCTGACGTCTTACTGTGGCGCCCCTGCGACCAGGTGGCCACAGAAGGGTACTGCAGCCAGGCAGGTAGGACAACAGTAAACACTACACCCTCACAGCCCACATCCCCACGCATAGAAGAAGGGGTCACATCCAGCTCTGAGGTTAGACACTATATGAGACCAGAGGAGTGGTGGACGAGGAGTGGGTTGGGCACACCAGAAGGTCAGGTGACTGACAGTATATAGAGAGGGGGAGGAGTGAAGGAAGTTAGTAGGCTGGAGTAGCTGAGATGCAAAGACCAAGAGCAGCAGAGTGAGCTGAGATAGAAGGGCCACAGAACAGCAGGAGGTTGAGCTGAAGCTGAGCAGGATAGAGCCGCACGTCCTGGAAGAGCCTAAGCTGAGGAGCGCAGACCCGTACTGAGCCAATGCGAGCCAGATGGGGGGGAAAGCCCGTCCGAGATGCTGAAACCACCAGGAGTGTGAGAGAGCCGAGAGGGACGGTGTAACCCGGGGCCCTAGTATTACAGCTCAAGCAACCAACTGCAGGCGGGGTAGCCCTCATATATACTGGAAGAAACACAGAGAGAAGGAGCCTGGTAGTTTAATGCTGCAGACTACTGCAGGCTGGGCTAAAGCAGAGTGTCAGCTCTGAAGGGGACCGACGATTTACCCGGTATCCCCAGATTCACTGACGGGGAGCTCCAGTTTCAGGCTGGAGTACCTAATCCAAAGGACAGGCAGCTCAGTGACGCACTAGGACTCACAGAAGCCCGAGTCACCGCTATACTGTCCAGTGTCCGCACACCCCCGTGTAAGACGGAGAAAGAGTAATAGCCCGGAAAGGACATTAAGAGACTGTGTGAGGGGTCACAAGGAGAGAGGAGCCTGGCTGCAGGGGAGAAGGGAACCCAGAAAGGGAGAATGCAACCGAATGTTAAGAGCTGTGTAAAGAACTGCAACTAACTTGTAAGCTGACTGAAAGAACTGAGTAAAGCTTTGGAAACCCTGAACAGCCTCTTGCCTACTTCCATCTGCAGACCCTTTCTCCCATACAGGCTTGCACCAAGAAGACCTCAACCTGCAGAGCCACAGCTCCAGCTTGTCAGCAGCAGCCAGGAAGAAAGATCCCTGCAGCCTGCAAAGTAAGTGTGCTCAACCTACACACACAATAGACTTTAACCCTTGCTGCCCCGGGGGATACAGTTCTCCCCACTGGAACTATACCATCCCCGCTGCCATTCCATCACCCCCGGAGGTTCTGCAGCAGCGGCGGCCCCATCGCTGGCCGCACCAAGTGGGTGGCGTCACCCGTGACATAATCCCTTGTAAATATTCCCCTTTTATTGTGCTGAGCCAGGGACACGGTCCGGACCAGGCCACCAGTGACATCCCCAGCAGCAGATCGGTCCGGTACCGAGTACCCCACGTCCCTTGGGGCTCCACATTACCTCTTCAGCACAGCTGATATAAAAAATCATAGACAGACAATATTTTTTACGGATGAATTAGAAAACCTAAAAAGGTATATCTGGGATTTTAAGTTAAAACAATGTGACCAACCACTAAAAGACAGATAGTTGCCACCTGCCTGTTGTGCTCAGCGCCATTCACTGCCACCATAGAGCAGTCACAGACCTCTCCTGCTGGGGCTAACATGGCTTAGTCATCATGGCGGTGGCTTCTTTCTGCTCTGCTCTGTGGAAGGGGCATCACGCTGATTAACAGCCCACTCCTCGCTACCTAATTGGGGCAGGCAGCTTTCATTCAGTATGAAGTCAGCTGTGAGGCCATCAATAGAGCAAAGAGACCGCCTCTCTGTCGGCGTGATGTCAGCCGAAGCTGCAAAATCACCAACAGGAGTTGTCCAAGATCGCTCTGATGAATGGTGCAGGGCACAACAGGCAGGTAGGAGGCAGCTATCTACCTGTTATGGCCCCTTTACACGCAGCTACAGGTGACAGGTTTTCCACAGGTAACTTACTGGCTGCGGTGAAATCATGGAGACATAGTTCCATTTGTACACAGCAACAGGATAGAACTATGTCTCCATGATTTCACTGCAACCAGTAAGTTACCTGTGGAAAACCTGTCACCTGTAGCTGCGTGTAAAGGGGCCATTAGTGTGGTGCCCTGCTCACGCAGGTAACCACAAGCTTCCCTAGTGCACAGCTGGATCTCCACAGTGGGTACAACTTACAAACAACACCTTCCACCCCAGCACAGTAGGGAGAGCTCAACTCGCTGACCTTAGGCGAGATCCCCTATAAATACTGGTGCTTGGGGAGGAGTTAAGTAGACTGTGCAAACGCTAGGAGAGATGCGAACACGTCCTGGTGCACGGTGCCGTGCTAGGCCCGAACAAGCGACCCCGAGTAGCCCTTCTGCCATCCAGCCAAGCCCAGGAGTCGGACCAAAAGGCGAGGAGAACAGAAGACAGTGGGAGTAGAGGAGCCAGTGGAGGTTTGCCCAATTAAGTACCGGACTTCGCGGGTCCGCACCTGCAGCAGTGCTTCAAGCCAGCAGAAAACCCCAATACACCGTGGAGACTTCAGTCACCCAGTTCCCTGCATACTCAATATTAAGGGAGCCAGACACCGTAGTGAGGAGAGGGCGACGGTGATCAACGAGGGTAACCCGCAGACCTCGCAAGAGGAGAGAGAGAGAGAGAAGTGAGGAGGCCAACCAGGTTATACATGGGCAGGGCTTCAACAAACAGGAGAGAGAACTTAAGGAGGTCTTATACCCACTCCCTGTGGAAGTTCAACTGTGCTTCTGGTCACCCGACAGTGCTTCAGACAAATTATTGCAGTTTCCACCAGTAAAAAGGTAAAGAGACACTCATCGGTGTGTGTGCGTTATTCCTCAATGCTCCCGTGCTCCATAGAGACTGATTCATTATCCTTTAACTTGGCCCAAACCCCTACTCTGAACTGCCCACTACAACGCTGCCCCGGAGGCCCAGCTTCACCTGTAGGAAGCTATACCACCCTTGACGCAATACCATCGCCCTTCGGAGGACTGTGGCAGCGCTGGTGATCCCTCACCAGGTACTACAGGTGGCGTCATGAATTATCCTAATAGAAACTGTATTTTTAAGAAGTCACCGACCCCAAGGCCACGGACTCAGCGTTCCCCTGACACCGTGCCCGAACTCTGAGTACCCCGGCCTGGGCGGGTCATTAGTGCTTAGGCACAATTTTTTATTTATTTATATTTTTCTAAACCCTGGATATATCCTTTAATAAAACATTAAGATTATAAGTGATACCTGTCTACAGCCCATAGTTCTAATAAGAAGACATTAACTTCATTTACTGTAAAATTATGATAATTACAGTCTAAATAATCTGTGTGCCTTCAGCTTAAAAAAAATTCCCAGACGCCGCAAATATTTTTATGGACACGTCAAAAAACATCCTTATTTTTACAGACTGTCCTGGAATGTCTGAACGATTGGCAACCGACCTCTGCTATATACTTGACCCGCCCCTGGGCCGTGGGGTACCCGGTTCTGGGCGTTGATTTACTGGGGATGTTTCGGGGCCTGTTGCCCGGTCCCATGGCCCTGGTGGTCGCTGAAAAAGGGGAAAAATAAAAAGTGTTTCATGACGCCACCTACGGTTCCCGGTAATAATACTGGCGCTGCTTGCAGGCCTCCGGCGTGATGATGGTGCAGCTAGTTGGTAACGCTCCCCGTAGGTGGAGCAGGATCCCTGGGGCAGTTATGATGTAAGGATGCACACAAGGAGGCGACTCGTCAGGTGGAGATGCTGGCAGACAGTCTGTGTTGATGGAGCAAGTGTACGGCTCCTCCGGCACAGGCAAATGAGACACGTCACACAGTCCCTGCATGGGTTTTACTGACGACTTCAGGCAGCAATTAGTTCTCACAGTTCTTGGGTACCGCTGGCCTGGGTAGTCGCCAGAAGACTGGGATATCTCACTTGGGACCCTCGGTGATGTGCCCTGATGTGTTTGTTTCCTTGTCCCTTCCAGCGCTTTCTCTCTACTGCTCTCCTCAGGGCCTCTGCAAGCAGAGCCCGAAGCCAGCTCCTTGGATTCTCTTTAGCTGATGGTCTTCTCTCTGAGCCCTCGGGATCCTATATGGGCCTTTTCCGGGATGTGTCGGGGGTCAGTCACGACTTCCCTAAGAAGCTTGTGGCCCTCCAATTTGGCGGCTCGGGGATAAACACCCGCACTGCTCTCAGAGCTGGTTCTCCATTCCTGGACTGGGTCCCTCTGGCCGGTGGTCTGACCGGCCCGGATTCGGGTGCACCACAACTTTCCAGGCCAGGATCCCCCAACTTTCCAGGCCACCTCTCCTGAGGTGCCCTCCAGTGCGCTCCTCGCAGGATTCTCACTAACCCTCTTCTCCTCTAACTTTCTTTCCGCTCTTCCACTATCCACCTAAGCTCCTCCCACCGGGACTGTTCTTTAGCAGCAGGTTAACCCATTGTTCCCCTGGACTAAGGTGTGTGGATGGGTGTAATGAGGGTCCCTTATGCGACATCGTGTCTCCCCTGGCCACAGGGATACCGCACACTCTCTTGTGGGTGCAGTACCCCTACGTGGCGTCCCGACCAGTGGGGCGCCACATACTTGCCGTCAGCCCCCTCAGTTTTGCCTTCTCCAACTTCCCAATACCAACAGGTGCAAGAAAACTTATTAGCAGTCCATTAAAAAAGTATGTTATTCTGTTTGAAATAACATGTGATAATCAAGTTCTATGAGAATTATAAAGTAAACACTGCATGTTACATATCTGCATCAGTCAAGATTAGTTTGTCTTCCGCTCATCAGTCACATTTTTAGAAACTCATAAAAATGAGGTCAAAGAAAATTAATTTTATTACGCATCAAACTACAATTCTGCTTTGTGTCGCCTGTTCTTATGTTTTCAACTAACATATCAATAGTTTTTCAAGCACTAATCTGTGGGAAAGTTGGAATACAGAAAAAGTAAGATAGGCGAGACCCTGAACATGAAGATCTGCCTACGCAAGTCGTGAAACAGATGAAGCCGTTCACACAAACTTCTCATAATCAGGAGTATCATACTGGAATAAGGCTGGTTTATTCTAGATATGAACCTGGTCCTCTGGGTTCAGCTGGTCCTCTGGGTTCACCTGTGCCTGTGGTTTACACTTGAGCTATAATTTCTTATACTTGTAAATAATCTGTAGATATGACTGATTGGAAATATGATTCTCCCTGGTAAGTTTTACTGTAGTGATTATCTACTCTATAATATGAATGCCCTATCTAGTCTGTCTGTAAGTTTGTCCTGAAACCAGCACCATCTATAAGACATTATGTAAATTACAGTTAAAATGGAATGTGAACAAGCCAATTTGTTTGGTTGATCAGTCAAAGAACAAAGCATCCACATGTCATCCAGGACACGGACCGCAGTGCAGGCATTCATTATCGCCTTCGCCTGGTTCTGCTCCTTCCTACCCTTGGGGTGCACCCATTCTGCTGCTGCACTTCCTCCCATTTGTTTTCCACTCGGGAATGCAACTATCCAGTATACAGAGGGAAAGAGACGTCACACAGGGGTGAGTGAGACAGGGCACAACGGGGGGACAGACAGCACATAGGGGGAGAGAAAGTACAAGGGGAGAGAGAGCGCACAGGGGGAGAGCGCGTACAGGGGGAGAGACACCACAATTGGAAAGAGGCAGCACAAGGGGAGAGAGAGTGCATGGGGGGAGAAACAGCGCAAGGGGAGAGAGAGCACACATGAGGAAGAGAGAACACACAGGGGGAGAGAGCACAAGGGGAGAGAAAGCGCATAGGGGAGAAACAGCACAAGAGGAGAGAGGACAGCACATGGGAAGAGAGCACATAGGGGAAAGATGCAGGGGGAGAGAGAGCATACAGGGAGGAGAGACAGCACAAGGAGAAAGAATGTGCACCTGGGGTGAGAGACAGCACAAGGAGAGAGAGAGCACACAATGGAAAACACAGCACAAGTCGAGTGAGAGAGCGCACAGGAGGAAGAGAAAATGCACAGGGGGGCGGGAGCACAAGTGGAGAGAGAATATACATTGGGTAGAGACAGCACAAGGAGAGAAAAAGAGCACAGGGGGAGCACAAGCGAAGAGAGAGTACACAGGAGGAAGAGAGAGGGCACAGGGTAAAGAGAGAACATACAGGGGTAAGAGAGATTGCACAGGGGGAAGAGAAAGCCAAAGTGTAGAGAGAACGCACAGGGGAAAGACAACACAAGAGAAGAGCGACAGCACAGAGGGGAGAGACAGCACAAGGGAGAGAGAGCAAACAGGGGGAGAGACAGCACAATGGGAAAGAGAGTGAACAGGGGGAAGAGAGAGAGCACATGAGAAATACAGAGTACAGTGGGAAGAAAGAGAGTGCATGTGGAAGAGAAAGGGCACAGAGATAAGAGAGCACACAGGGGGGTGGCGAAAAGCAGCAGTGCCTGCCAAGCCATGTCCACCCCATGCAGCAGCAGGTTCCCCCTACCCTCCTCGGTGGTGCGGCAATTAGTATTTGGACTAATATATAATCGCACACATTCCAGAATCGTCCGATGCGATAGAATCAGGCTGACGTCTGGTTGTAAATGAAAACAATTGCTTGATTGCACTTTCTTTTCTATTTCACTGCACTTGGAATTTTTCCATATTTTCGCATACACCATATGATAAAGGCTAGAGTCACATTTGGAAGGCATGGATCCGGATGTGGTAATCGCATGTGCCTTCAGACACATTTTGTATTCAAAATGTGTCCCTAAACCCGGATCCGGCTCATAATGTGCAATCCGATAGCCGGATGCTTTGTTCATCTCTACGGCTGCGGGGATGAACAAAAGGTTAATGTTAATATAACATGTGGGCACCATGTCTCCAGGCAGTATCCACCCTCCCTGGAGACGTGTTGTCCATATAGGGCGGCATATGAAGGGTTAAATGGCTCTATCACCATAGAACTAATGTTAAAGCTTTCAGGACCCTGGATAGCAGCATGTACAGTACACACATTACGTACTGCATCTCCTCCTTACAGCGAGGAGCCGCCGGCTGTCATTCATAAGATAGTAAAAGCCGACAATAGCGGCAATACTGTAATAAAGCCATCCTTCATATGCCGCCCTGTATGGAGCAACATGTCTCTAGGGAGCGTGGACACTCCCTGGAGACATGGTGCCCACATATTATATTAACATTAACCCTTTATTCATCCCCGCAGCCGCAGGGATGAACAACGCATCCGACTACCGCAGGCATTCACAGGTGCCTTGTGGTAACCGGATGGGCTCCCATAGGCGCCCATTATACAAAACCGGATCCGGATTTGGAAACGCTGCGATGGTTACTGCCTGCATGATTTTTCCTGCAGGCTCCAAAGCTGGATATGGTAACTGGATTGCAAATAGTTCAATCCGGTTTTTGTATTGGAGCCTATGGGCTGCGGATCCGGATCCGGTTTTGAGCATTTTTAATGATGGAAAAAAAAAACCGCTAATGTGACCCTAGCCAAAATCAATGGTGTTATTCAAAAGGACAACTTGTTCGGCAAAAAAAAGAAAGCCCTCATATGGCCATGTGAATGGAAAAATACAAAAAGTTATGGCTCTTGGAAAAAGGGAGGAAAAAACGGAGATTAAAAAACTTAAACTACTCAAGTCATGAAGGGCTTAAAAGACATACTGATAGGAAATGTAGATTGTGAGCCCCAATGTGGACAGTGACGGCAAAGTTTGTAAAGCGCTGTGGAATTAATGGCGCTAAACGACCTTGCCTTTTCCCTGTTTTGCACTTTTGTCTTCACTTCCTCTTCTTCCAAGAGCCATACCTTTTTTATTTTTCCATCAATATAGACATATGATGGCTTGTTTTCTGCGGGATGAGTTCTACTTTCGAATGACATCATTTATTTTCTCATATAATGGACTGAAAAATGGACAAAAATTCCAAGTGTGGTGAAATTGCAAAAAAAAAAAAGTCCAATTTCATGATTGTATTTTTTATTTATCATGATCACTATATAGTAAAACTGACTTGTCGGTGTGATGCTCATTACCATCATGAGGCTGATTCCGGGTCCTGGGCTACAGACCGTAGAGAAACAGAAGGAGTCCTAGGGGTACGGGCAGTGAGCAATCCACCCGTGCGCCCAAATTAGCTGGGAAGCTGAAGGACGAAGCAAGAACCAGGGTGCCGGCTCTGAGGTGGCAAGGACGCTCCATGCTCCAACCCCAAAACCGGCCAGTTGTGGGGTCTTTATATCCCATGACCCAGCTTCGGCGCAGAAAAGAGAAGGCCGCCGTACTAGGGCCAGAGGACCAGGCAGGTCGCCCAACGATGGCCTGTGGCCGCTGGATTGGAGCTTAGCATGCGGAAGTGCAAGGAAGACAGGCCCATGGAAAGGAACACAAAAGGAGGTGAACTGAACGAGCCATCCCGGCTGCTAAAAGACTACCAGAGCCGCCACTGCACTTGCTTGTAACTTGTAACACCCGACGAGAACGCAAAATAAATTGAGTTGAAGCTCAGTATTGTGTGTGACTGTTTATTCTGCACCTGAAGAGAGGTAGACTGAAACGCTGAGCCAGCAGCAGGAGCCTGCCTGTGAGTATCCCTGATCTCTGCTAGCAGCATACTCGGTCCCCATGGCCTTCCATTCCCCAACGAACTATCACCTTCATAAAATTTTTGGTTGCCCTGGGGACCCGTTCTTCCCGTGGTGAGCCAAATCATCACAGCTGCTACTCCCAACATCCCCAGAGGCCCCGGCTGCAGCAGTGACCATACTGGCCGCCTTGAATGGGTGGCATCATGACACAAACTCTTATTTTTATCCACTTTTCCAAACTTTCACCCTTTTTACTGATCGCCCGATGAGGGGATCACGGACTGGGTCACGCCACCGTGACATCCCACAGCCCCGATGACATTGAGAGGGCCCGGTTCCGAGTACCCCATGGCCCTAACTGGGGCGAGTCAGCTTTCTGGCGTCACGAACAGGATCTACCAACCCAGTATCACCGGGTCTTGTGCGCCTTAAGGGCTGCACACAAAGACTGTATTTTTGGGCCTGAGTAATGGCGGCCCTGAGAGACTGAAAACATGTGCTGGCGATGGGCGTGTCACAGTACCCTATCATGGGCCAGGACAGCACGAGGCGCCAAAAATGGCCTACACCCTTTCCGCCCTTCAAGAGTTGGGAGTGCAGACCCACGAAATGTATCGTCCTGCCAGAGGGTATGACTGCCGACACAGAGCAAGGGACACACCCACGGAGGGAGGAGGCAGAAAGAGACTTGGATGCGAGCTGCAAGGAAAGTGGCGGTAGGTTGAGAATGCTGGTGACAACCGACATGGCAGAGTCAGGCCTGTATGGCATGGAGCGTGGGGTGGAAGTGGAGGACTCCCCCGGCTCCCCAGAGGCTCCCCGCTAGCCGCGATCTTGAAATTGCAGCAGCTGCGGCTGCTATCAGCAGCATCCGTGCCCTCCGTTTCGGTTTGCAAATCGGGTCCGGGGCTGTCCGAATCACATTGGACAGCCCCGGACCTGATCACACTGTGGAGTGAAGCCGACCTTATTTGTAATTCAAATGAATGCTTTTGACAAGTTAATATCATGGAAAACAGCAAAGTTCAGAGTACATAGTCACCCACGGTGCCCTGGGCACAGTACTATATATATCACATTATATATACATTGGCATTTTCTTTTGTATGCTTAGGAAACATTCCCGAAAATAAACCCAGGACATTGCATGACCTCAGTACACCTTGTGTGTGTGAATGGGACAGCTGACTCTAATGGGTTCAATGACCTGTGCACCCTGTAGACATCTACCCTTGAACTGAATTTAGTGTTTTTTTTCCATCTTGGCTGGTTTCACACTGCAGTTTTTTCCCTGTTCAGGTTCCATCCCATTTTTGTGCCAAAACCAGGAGTGTCTCCAAAACTCAGAACAGGTGTCAATCTTTCAATTATACTTTTTCTGTGCAAGTTCCTCTCCTGGTTCCTCTCCTGGTTTTGGCACACAATCCAGATAGAACCTGATCAGTGAAAATATTGCAGTGTCAAACCAGCCTTACTCATTGACCCCACACTACTTAGGATCCAACGTTTCCCAGTCCCATGCCTATCACAATTCTTAATGCTCCATGGATGACATTGCGACAAGGACATTGACTACTGCAGCCAATCACTAGCCGCCATAAAAACCGACTACTGCCAAGTCACATGTCTGTGTGATATGTGGGATTCAATCCTAAAAAAGCATCAAAGCCAGACTGGAAAAAAAACGAATATTCATTTGGTCATGAATTACCATAAAAGTTAAATCAGGAGCTGGGAAATAAGGTATATTGACCCTGCAATCAAAACTAGTTTCCTGACAGATTCACTGTTGACTCGTTGATATGACTGAGTCCTTCCACTCATACGGGCACGAACAAACCAGGTGAGATGTTAACCACATAGCCCTATACAGAGTAAGAGTACCCTAAACTGGACCCTGTTTTGTCCCTGTCTGACTGCTAAGGTTGACAACTTGGCACCCAAAAGAAACACAATGGCGCCTCCCCTCAACAATGGCAGACCGACCCCAAGTGTCCTTAACTGTGTCGTAAGATATAAACCTGAACTGCAGAGCTAGACTCCAAACATCTATCCACCTAAGATATAGCCAGCAGGTGCAAGCTGAGTATAAATAGCCCCTTCCAAGATGTGATAGGGCAAACAAAACAGAAAGACAAGAAACTTAGAACAGCAGCTTGATCAATACAAAACATGCTGTGGTCCAATGGAAAGGGAAACTGACCTCACAACACGAGGTCACCAGATCAAGCCCTGTAGTTGAGCCATGACACTCATTCAGCTGTCTGATATGCACTATGATACACAGATGAGGTGCTTTTTGGCCCTGGCAACAGAGCCCCATAGTAGCCCCAAGAAAATAACCCCACTCCCTCTGACATAGTCCAGGTTCGAGGGTCCCATGACGTCCAATCCGGATCCAATATCATCTGATCGGTTTGCCAGATGGCAAACCGATCAGATGATCAATATCAGGCTCAACAACCTGAATCAGCTAAAGCCAGCTATTTCACTGGTCAGCTGATCATTTGAAATAGCCAGCGGGAAAGCCAGCGGTGACAAGACTTCACCGCCGGCTTTCCCGCCAGCTATTTCAAACGAACAGCTGATGTATTAGCTGTTCATTTGAAATAGCCATCGGCTCGCTTCCAGGAATGGGAGCGGTCAGGAGTTTGAGGAAGATAGTTGCGTTCTAAATAAATACTACAATCTATATGTTTACATAACTTTGTTGCACAGGGGCCCACTACAGTCTGTGTTGCCCCACCCCTGTCTCCACCATTAACAAACAGTAAATACTACATTTAGAATACGCACCATTATTCTGATCCAGTTCAGTAGTTTTTCAGTCAAATTTTATCTTCTGCCAGCTACACTAACATAGGTGAAGAACACCGATCATAGGCCACTATCAAGCTAGGCAAACTCAAAAACAGCCACAACCTATCAATAAAGAGTTTAAAGCCCAATTCATAGGTATAAAAAGTCAATTTTATTGGTACATCATTAAAAAATATATAATCAATAATTCATAATAAATACTGTGATGAAAAACACCACGAAAATACGCATCCAATCAATAATAATACACTAATAGAGGAGAGAACTGAAAATAGACAGTAGATAATCCTAAAGATAATGGTCACATATAAGACTATATTGCTTTTCCATCAAGTGCCATACAGAAAAGTATGTATAAAACAGTAGAGGTGTGTTGTGGTCAAAAATCGTAACAGTGTGATTAATATTCTAACAGGAGATAATCTGAACGGAAGATATTATTTTTCAGACACAAGTGTATAAGAAAAAGTGCAATCCTTGCAAAAAACACACATTATATATACATTATTCAAAAAAATGCCAGAAAAACAACTCACAATCACGTGCACAAGTAATGGTGCTCAAACCAGTATAAAAATAAACAGAAATTAAAAGCAAAGTAGAGGGCTATGTATATTGCATCATAGTGAAAAGGCAGAAGGACTGCGTGAAAAAATATTCAAAAAAATAGACCAAAAAATATACTGCATACATATGTGTGCAAAATATATATATATTACACACAAAAATAAACTCAAGCCAATATGTGCCACAAAGACAACTAAAAAAATAATAATGTGTGCAACAATGGTGCTCAGACTAAAAAAAGACTAAATGTATTGTATCATAAAAAGCATACAGGCTATGTGTAATGAAAAAGATCATTCAAGGAGATGAATGAATGTATATACTAAAAGTATAAATCACACAGGCATACTTGCTACAGACCACCTCCAAGTATAAATCACACAGATATATTTGCTACAGACCACCTCCAAGTATAAATCACACAGGCATACTTGCTACAGACCACCTCCAAGTATAAATCACACAGGCATACTTGCTACAGACCACCTCCAAGTATAAATCACACAGGCATACTTGCTACAGACCACCTCCAACTATAAATTACATAGATATATTTGCTACAGACCACCTCCACTACCTAAAAAAAACATATTAAAATGTAATGACACAGAGGAATGCTGAATAGAGCCAGAACATATAGCAAGGAAAGATCAGACCAGTATCACATTAAAACATGGATAGATTCCAATACACAGTTCCCATATCACATTGATATATATAAGGGACAATGTCCACAGAATCGTGACACCTCAAATAGTGATCATATTTACCAGTTCCTAGTGGATGCTGGGGTCACCCTGACGCGTTTCGCCTGGGGGCTTCTTCCTGAGGGTGCAGTTGAAGGTATGTGTGCTCTTTATATAGGGATATCTGTGATTGAAGTGCGGAAGTAATGGCGCTTAGCACGCGACGCCCAGACTCAATCGCCGGGTCAGCGTCTGACATCAATTCCCCAGAACCTCCCCCAGACGCGTCATAGGAGAGGGCCAGGGAAGCGACGCGCAAGAGACGCGTCTCCACGGCAACCAGCCCCAAGCGTCGCACACCAAGCGCACGCGCACAAGATCATCACATTAATCCAGGGGAAACACCGTTTGTAAATCCAAAGAAGGATTGCAAAGTGCCACTCATGTATAGATTTAGACAGGTTTCCCACATGTCTACACTTAGGATAGACTAATCAGCCTTACTGTAATGCAATATACAGAATAACTGTGTAAAATTGTCTACAAAAAGTGTATAATAGTGTATATTAGGACAATATAAAATGCTAATAGTGCAAGTAAGATGACAAAATAAGAATGAGCAAGGCTAATATAAAAAATGAAAAATAAAAAAACAAAAGGTTAGTGGTAAATAAATGAAAAAAATCATAATAATAAATAAAAAAAATAATAATAAAATAATAAAATATAAAAGATAATAAAAAAAGAAAAATACTGACAGATCATTTTGTTAAAAATAATAATAATAATAATAAATATCATTAAAACTTTATTAAAAAGAAGAATAAATTTAATGAAAAAATAAAAAATAAAAAATAGAAAACACAGAAAAAATAATAAAAATAAAAAATATATAAAAATAAAAAAATAAAAAATAAAAAATGTGCTATGAAGCGAATAATATATGCAAAAAATGTGAAAATATCAAAAACATTTTTTTATAGATAGTTATCCAATACTGTTGTCACAAAGACTTAGACATGTCAGCAGTTCTCATCATAGATAATAAAAACATTTTTTTTTTAATTATTTCTTAAAAATGTATTAGTCCATCCAAAAAAGCTTCTTAATCCCTGGTCGATGATCTAAAATAAAGAAATTAAAACAAGATTAATTAAAAGACATCCATAAAAATAAAAAAGTCATACCTAAAATCATAAGAATGAGGCAAAGCTGAGTATCTCGTTGAGTCCATGTGGCCGCAGGCATCCTATTTTATGTATAACATAACATAGGTGTATTTGTGTTTTATACTACAGAACTATTATCTGTATTTCAGCAGAGGGCAAAAGACCTGCACGCCACTAAACAACGAAGCACTACCAAGTATTCACAATCGAGTTGAGATGTGTTTGATTCCTGTTGTTGACAGATCAGTGATGTAAAACTTCAGTTGCCTCTCTGTTGATGCATATAGCAGAAGACAAGCCTCTGCCATATGCATTAACACAGCCAGATTTTCATCTACACATCACGTCTGTCAGCAGCATTTATCAAACACAGATCAGCTCTGCTTGTGTCAGCTTCAAATTGCTCCATTGTGTAGGCAGAACATTGCAGAATGCAGGACTATTAATGTCTACTGAAAACCAGCTACGAGATCAATTATGTAAAACCACAAAAGCAGCAATGTTGAAGCAGAATACAGAAGATAAAAGTCAGGCAAGCAGAGGTTTGTGCAGGACTATTCATTGCACATTGTGGCGACCCACTACGTAGGTGCCACAAAAGGGGTACCACATGCACAAAAGCAGTGCAGTACTCCACTGCAGTTGGGACTATGGTCACTAGATGTAACCCTAGAGCAACACCCACACACTAGAATAGTAGGTGGGAGGGACCCCGGGAGCATATATAGTGGCCTCTACGGCGAACTAGTAGAAAGGGAGCTGAAAAAGAGAGCTGAGTAAGAACTAGAGAAGATGGAGTAAGAGATGGAGCAAGGAGGGTCTCCTCGGCTGAGGGGCCCAGAAAGCAAAGATCTCAGAGAGAAAGAAGGAGAGAAGGAGACTCAGAAGCAGAGTTCACTTGAATGGGGAATTGAGTAACTAAGAGTTTTCCCCATAGGAAGGAAACCGAGTACCGGAGCCCGCAACTGTGAGTTCCTTTACGGCTCACTGAAAATCCGTTAAACGGGGGTATTACAGATATGGCCCCGACTCCCAAAGAGCCCACAAGAGGGGAATCAGTCCTGCAGTTGGATCCTGCGAAGGGCAAGGAAAAGGTTCACCCGGCAGGTACAAGGGAGAGGAGACTAAACAAGCAGCAGGAGGTCAAGTCAACTCTAAGAGGTCAGACTTCACAGTACTGGGAACAAAAAAGAAAGGAAGGAAAAGAAAGGAACATAAAGGAGGGTTCCATCTACAACCAGAAATTCCAATTGCAGCCACCGTCACATTTGCCAATATACCATCTAATGAACTGCTGAACTGTATGACTTTGGCGAAGTATTCAGTAAAGCTACCCGGTGAAGTGAAGTTCTGACTCCACTGCATCCTTTCGATTATAAACTGCTTTATTACAGCAACGCTGCCCCGGTGGTCCAGTCCCGCCTGCGGGGGACTAATCCATCCAAGCCGCAATATCATCGACCACCGGAGGGCTGTGGCGGCACTGGTGGGCATCACCAGACACTGCAGGTGGCGTCACGAAGACAAACACCGTAAATAATCCCTGTAAATAGCTTTCCCCTTTTTCACTGACCCCCAGGGCCACAGCCTCGGGCAGCCACCCATGACATCCCGGACCATAACCGAGCCCAAGCCCTGAGTACCCTGCCCTGGGCGAGTCACAACACGAGCATAGATTGTATTCTAAATATAGATTAGTTTGATGATGCACCAAATATCCAAGTGGATGCAGCTGAGCACAGTTTAGCAGAGCTGTGTTGGAATCATGCCATTTTATACATATATCAGCCAGCTTGACTTCTAGCACAGCTCTGAGTCATCAATATAGAGTGATGGGGCTGGTTTGGAGCAAATGGGAGAGGGAGGGTGGGCTCTGCGGCCCTGAGGAGAAGCAAGGTGCTGCTACAAATTGTAGTTTTATCAGTATAGCAATAGGGCCATCCAGCTATGTAAATCTGGAAGTGTCGGGCCCACTGGGACGGGGGTACTCGGTACCCGACCGGGTCTTTACTGGGGAAGTCACGGGTGGTCCTGGTCCAGTCCGTGTCCCGGGCTCGGCAATAAAAGGGGATATTTACAGGGGTTGTCAGTCGTGACGCCACCCACTATATGCGGCCAGTGATGCAGAACCTCCGGGGACGATGGAATAGCAGCTTAGGTGGTATAGTTCCAGTGGGTAGAACTGTGTTTCCCGGGGCAGTAAGGGTTAAGTCTATTGTAGAACGTTCAGTACACTTACTGTGCAGACGCTGCAGGGATCTCTCCTCAGTGCTGGTGCTGACAGGCTGTGCTGTGGCTCTGCAGGTGGAGGGCTTTCTGTAATCCTGTATGGAGAGAATCGCTTTTCATGCAGAGACACAAGGGAGGCACTCTCAGGGTTTTCCGTGTTTACTCTCAGTTCTTCAGACAGTTCACAAGTCATTTACAGTTCTTACAAAGTTCAGTACAAGTACACGGGCACACTCTCCCTCTCCGGGTTCCCTTTGCTCTGCAGCCAGGCCTCTCTCTCTGTAACCCCTCACACAGTCTCTGTGTCCTTTCCGGGCTGTTAACGGTCTCCGTATCCACGTGTGTGAAACGCCGGACAGTATGGCGGTGACTCGGGCCCCTGTGGGTCCTCCAGTTTGTCACTGAGCTGCCTGTCCTTTGGGGTAGGGACCCTAAGGTGTAGCTGTGGTCCCCCATCGGTGTCTGGGAATGCCGGGTGAAACTACGGTCCCCTCTAGAGCCGACACTCTACTCAGCCCAGCCTCCAGCAGTCCTCAGGTGTGAGGCTCTACCAGGCTCCTTTCTCTCTGTTTCTCTCGGTATCATAGGAGGGCTACTCTGCCTGCAGTCGGTAGCTTCAGCTGCGTTCCTAGGGCCCGGGTATCACCGTCCCTCTCAGTCCTCTCACACTCCTGGTGGTATCAGCTTCGGACATGCTTTCTCTCTCCTCCGGCTCACACTGGCTCAGTACAGATTCTGCGCTCCTACACCTTACACTCACAGGACGTGCGATTCTTTCTGTCTGTTCAGCTTCACTCAGCCTTCTGCTGTTCTCTGGCCTGTGCTCCTCAGCTTCTGGTCTTTGCTGTTCAGCTCACTATGGCCTACTCTTGATCTTTACAGCTCGGCACCCTGGGCCTACTGACTTCCTTCCTCCTCCCCCTTCCTATATACTGTCAAGTCACCTGACTACGTGTGTGCCCAACCCACTCCTCTAAATCCACAACCCCTCAATTGCCTAGAGTCTTCCAATCTTAGGGCTGGATGCTACCTTCTCCTACACGTAGGTTGTGTGGGCTGTGAGGGTGTTGTTGTGCAACAAATGTCCTACCTGCCTGGCTGCAGTTCCCTTTTGTGGCCTCCTGGACGCAGGGGCCCCACAGAAGCACGAAGGTTTAGATACAGATAAAAAAAACCATACAGGTCCAAAGAAGAATATGTTGGGCATAGTCTGTATATTAACAATAGATACGCATTTACTGTACTTTGAGAAAAAATAATGGGATGTTAAGAATAACTCTACGTTTTTTAGCTTTTTTCCCTTAAAGCATATCTTTTAATAGCTTTTATAATAAAAATTGCATACCTAATAAATACATCTGTTAGACCTCATGAAGCTGCTGTATTTACTTTGAAAATCCATGTCAGAATGGTTGTATAAGCCTGGGCTGCCTAAACTGACAGCTCCACAATAACCCACCTCTGTACATTGCCTAGTCCAATCTTCAGCTGTCAGTCAGGCTGGGTGGGCAAAGACTGAATACTCTTGGATTGATTTAATTCCATAAGAGAACTCATAAAATGCTCATCTCTATAAGGATTATATCACCACTCTGTTATGGATATTCTTAGTAAATACACCAACCTCATAAGGTCTATTTAACAGAGACAGCTGGCATTCTTATAGGGTCATAAGCCAATCCTTTATCAGGAGTGCACTGCGCTGTTATGGAGGCAATATGCATGGAAGTGTTTGGTTTTCACCCAAATGCATTATACTGCTAACTGAACTGCACTAAATACAACATGGAGATATGAATATCCAACTTCAGGAATAGATTAGAGAGCAAAGTCTTCATAGCCAAGCTATGTCCTACAGACGGGAACGAGCATCTCCAGAACAATAAATCTTACCTGACATTCAA
>JARQOC010000001.1:560777460-560823008 GCA_033576535.1 Allobates femoralis | reverse complement strand
ACTGGGTCTTTACTGGGGAAGTCACGGGTGGTCCTGGTCCGGTCCGTGTCCCGGGCTCGGCAATAAAAGGGGATATTTACAGGGGTTGTCAGTCGTGACGCCACCCACTATATGCGGCCAGTGATGGAGCCGCCACTGCTGCAGAACCTCCGGGGACGATGGAATAGCAGCTTAGGTGGTATAGTTCCAGTGGGTAGAACTGTGTTCCCCGGGGCAGAAAGGGTTAAGTCTATTGTAGAACGTTCAGTACACTTACTGTGCAGACGCTGCAGGGATCTCTCCTCAGTGCTGGTGCTGACAGGCTGTGCTGTGGCTCTGCAGGTGGAGGGCTTTCTGTAATCCTGTATGGAGAGAATCGCTTTTCATGCAGAGACACAAGGAAGGCACTCTCAGGGTTTTCCGTGTTTACTCTCAGTTCTTCAGACAGTTCACAAGTCATTTACAGTGCTTACAAAGTTCAGTACAAGTACACGGGCACACTCTCCCTCTCCGGGTTCCCTTTGCTCTGCAGCCAGGCCTCTCTCTCTGTGACCCCTCACACAGTCTCTGTGTCCTTTCCGGGCTATTAACGGTCTCCGTATCCACGTGTGTGTGTGTGTGTGAAACGCCGGACAGTATGGCGGTGACTCGGGCCCCTGTGGGTCCTCCAGTTTGTCACTGAGCTGCCTGTCCTTTGGGGTAGGGACCCTAACGTGTAGCTGTGGTCCCCCATCAGTGTCTGGGAATGCCGGGTGAAACTACGGTCCCCTCTAGAGCCGACACTCTACTCAGCCCAGCCTCCAGCAGGCCTCAGGTGTGAGGCTCTACCAGGCTCCTTTCTCTCTGTTTCTCTCGGTATCATAGGAGGGCTACTCTGCCTGCAGTCGGTAGCTTCAGCTGCGTTCCTAGGGCCCGGGTATCACCATCCCTCTCAGTCCTCTCACACTCCTGGTGGTATCAGCTTCGGACGTGCTTTCTCTCTCCTCCGGCTCACACTGACTCGGTACAGATTCTGCGCTCCTACACCTTACACTCACAGGACGTGTGATTCTTTCTGTCTGTTCAGCTTCACTCAGCCTTCTGCTGTTCTCTGGCCTGTGCTCCTCAGCTTCTGGTCTTTGCTGTTCAGCTCACTATGGCCTACTCTTGATCTTTACAGCTCGGCACCCTGGGCCTACTGACTTCCTTCCTCCTCCCCCTTCCTATATACTGTCAAGTCACCTGACTACGTGTGTGCCCAACCCACTCCTCTAAATCCACAACCCCTCAATTGCCTAGAGTCTTCCAATCTTAGGGCTGGATGCTACCTTCTCCTACACGTGGGTTGTGTGGGCTGTGAGGGTATTGTTGTGCAACAAATGTCCTACCTGCCTGGCTGCAGTTCCCTTTTGTGGCCTCCTGGACGCAGGGGCCCCACAGAAGCAAGAATGTTTAGATACAGATTAAAAAAAACATACAGGTCCAAAGAAGAATATGTTGGGCATAGTCTGTATATTAACAATAGATACGCATTTACTGTGCTTTGAGAAAAATAATGGGATGTTAAGAATAACTCTAAGTTTTTTTAGATTTTTTCCCTTAAAGCATATCTTTTAATAGCTTTTATAATACAAATTGCATACCTAATAAATACATCTGTTAGACCTCATGAAGCTGCTGTATTTACTTTGAAAACCATGTCAGAATGGTTGTATAAGCCTGGGCTGCCTAAACTGACAGCTCCACAATAACCCACCTCTGTACATTGCCTAGTCCAATCTTCAGCTGTCAGTCAGGCTGGGTGGGCAAAGACTGAATACTCTTGGATTGACTTAATTCCATAAGAGAACTCATAAAATGCTCATCTCTATAAAGGTACCGTCACACGGGGAGATATCGCCGGCGATGTTGCCGGCAACCGAGGGGCGTGGCCAGGTTGCGGCGACATCGCCGGTGAATTGCCGCGTGTGACAGGGCGATAATCAGGCGATGAATCGCCTGAGTCACATCGCCAGGTTTCCCAACAATGTTGGGAAACCTGGCGATGTTGCTCAGGCGATTCTGCCTGATCGCCCTGTGTAACGCGGCAACCCGCAATGTTACGGGCGATTCCGCCTATCTACAACATTGCGGGTTATCGCTTGCTGGGTTGCTGGGCAACCCAGCGAGCGATAGCCGTGGCAACTAGCCGGCGACATCGCCGGTAAGTTGCTCAGTGTGACAGCTCACCGGCGATGTTGTCAGGGATGCGCGCTCCTGCGATCGCCGGCAACATCGCCGGCGATATGTCCCTGTGTGACGGTACCATAAGGATTATATTACCACTCTGTCATGGATATTCATAGTAAATACACCAACCTCATAAGGTCTATTTAACAGAGACAGCTGGCATTCTTATAGGGTCATAAGCCAATCCTTTATCAGGAGTGCACTGCGCTGTTATGGAGGCAATATGCATGGAAGTGTTTGGTTTTCACCCAAATGCATTATACTGCTAACTGAACTGCACTAAATACAACATGGAGATATGAATATCCAACTTCAGGAATAGATCAGAGAGCAAAGTCTTCATAGCCAAGCTATGTCCTACAGACGGGAACGAGCATCTCCAGAACAATAAATCTTACCTGACATTCAATTAAAGTGTAGGCCAAAAGGCAGTAAGACTGACAGACTGATGGGCTCTGCATGACTGATAGAGCAAGGGGTAGGTTTAATAATAGAAGAAAGGGTTAAATGGGAATTACGTACTAGGTTTTGGAAAAAAAATAAAACATGGTGAAATCAGTGCATACTAATTGACTAGCCGGGAGCCCGATTCTATTGCATTGGGCTATTCTAGAACATGTGCAATTTATATATTGATTCAACTACTCCTGCTACTAATTGCAGCGCCACCGAGGAGGGCGAGGGGAACCCGCTGCTGCACTGTGTGGCAATGGCTTGGCAGGCACTGCTGCTGTTCACCATCAACCTGTGCGCTCTCTTTCCCCTGTGTGCTCTCGCTTTCCCCTGTGCACTCTCTATCCCCGTGTGCTGTCTCTCTCCCTTGTGCACTCTCTCCCCGTGCGCTCTCTCTCCCCTGTGTGCTGTCTCTTCCTGCACGATCTGTCTTCCATTGTCCTGTCTCTCTCTCCTGTGTGCTGTCTCTTCCTGCACGATCTGTCTTCCCTTGTCCTGTCTCTCTCCCCTGTGTGCTGTCTCTTCCTGCACGATCTGTCTTCCCTTGTCCTGTCTCTCTCCCCTGTGTGCTGTCTCTTCCTGCACGATCTGTCTTCCCTTGTCCTGTCTCTCTCTCCTGTGTGCTGTGCAGTTTGAACCCCCAAGTGCTTCATAAATTAATCCGTAAAAATGAAAAAAGAAAATTTATGTAGAAGAAAAAGTACTTTTTCATTTTTATGGATCAATTTGTGAAGCACTTGGGGGTTCAAACTGCTCACTATGCATATAGATACATTCCTTGGTGCGTCTAGTTTCCAAAATGGGGTCACTTGTGGGGGAGCTCCAATGTTGAGGCACACAGGGGCTCTCCATACGTGACATGGTGTCTGCTAACAATTTGAATGAAAAATTTGCTCCAATTGTTAGGTGACACTTTGTCGCATATGGAGAGTATGTAGTGTATGTCAGGTTGGTGTGTGTGGTGTAGCATACGTCAGGTTGGTGTGTGTGACGTATACTACACCACAAACACACTAACCTGGCACACAGTATGTCAAGATGGTGTGTGTGTGTGTAGTGTAGTGTATGTTTGGTTTATTATACACAACACATAGCAATCTGATAAATACTACACCACACACCAACCTGACGTACACTACACCACACACACACCAACCTGACATACACTACATAACATCACACATCAACCTGAAGTAGTGTACGTCAGGTTGGTATGGTGTAGTGTAAGTCAGGTTGGTATGTGGTGTGGTATAGTGTAGTGTAGGTCAGGTTGGTGTTTGTGGTGTAGTGTACGTCAGGTTGGTGTGTGTGTGTGCGGTGTAGTGCGCTTCAGGTTGGTGTGTGTAGTGTACACCACACACACCAACCTGACGTACAATACACCACAAAAACCACCCCCATGTACACTACACCACACATCAACCTGCCGTAGTGTACGTCAGGTTGATATGTGTGGTGTAGTGTACATCAGGCTGGTGTGTGTGGTGTTGTGTATGTCAGGCTGGAGTGTGTGGGTTCTGTAGGGAATGTCAGGATGTGTTCAGTCCATAGACGTGTGATAGACTTTGAAGCAGTCTTTCATGCACAGTCCAGGTTTGTCAGGACAGGTTTCACATTGGAAACGGGAGTCCCTTCTTATTCCCCTTTTGTAGCAGACCTGGCACCTTTTTTGTGATCTTGCTGTTGACTCACCGTGGCCGGAACTTGCACGTCGCAGGCGTTTGTCTCCTCCATGTCACGGAACCGCGCCTGCGGCTGTGGGGCCCGGTGGTCCAGATCAATGTTGTTGGCTGAACAGTAAGGGGGTAGTTAATTCTGTCGTGACGCCACCTGTGAGAGTTCCGGTGAGTTCACCGGCGCTGCTTGGGCCTCCGGGGAATGTAATGCAGCAAGATGGAACGCTCCCCACAGGACGAGCGGGAGTCCCCAGAGCCAGGAGCTGCACAAGATGTTGTGAGTCAGCTGTGGTGCTTCTAGCATGCGGAGATGAACAGTTCTGAAAAAGGCACGGACACTGTTAGTCTCTGCAACGGGTACTTTACTGTAACCAGCAGGTGATACATGGTATACAGTTAACGGGTAACGGACCGGGTGGACTCAGCAATGACAGGTACAAGGGACTACTTAAATGACCCTGCCGGTGTGTACGTTCCGGTGTGAGGGGTAGTCTGGGTCCTTTTGGTGGATACTCCGCTGGCAAGACGGCTCTGTTTGCGGCGGCGGTGGGGTACTCCTGTAGAGCGGTCCCTCCACTCCTGGTTTGCATGGCAGTGATAAACGACTCCCAGCATCGGAACCAGTGATCCGGTTGTAGATGGGCACGGGTGAATTTTGACCCGCGTGTGGTTGCCCAGAGTCCGGTTGATGAGGCACCGGGGTAATGGTGCCTAACCGGTGGTGGTTCTGGCCTAGGGTCTGCACGGCACTGTGCAGGACCCCCTCTCCTACGTTTCTCCTGGCCACGCTCTGCTTCCTCCTTCGCCTACATTTTTGCAGACTCTCTGCTGACTGTTTGCAGACTAACTTCTCCACTAACACACTACACCTACACTCCGCCCACCAGGACCTTATTGGCCCTCTATTTTGATGTGCATGTAGGGTATGGAGCTCTGAGTTTTAACCATGTCATTGCTTAGTCAGAGAATATTACAGCTTCAGTCGGGGCTGCAATACACTCCTGTGATGCACTCGTTGTGGGGCGCCACACTGTCTTAGCTGTTTGCGGCACATCACTGGGAAAATGTTGCCCTGGTACCATACGGCAACCTTGAGTTCCAGGGGTGCTGGGGCCCACTTCTTCTTCACCTCCAAAGATCAGGGCCTTTATCACCGCCTCCTGAAACTGAAGGAAGGTGTTGGTGGTTTGGCCTGCCCATCATGATAGCACATATGTGTGGCACCCTGGCACCTTGTTGGGCACCACAGAACTCTTGGTTATGCAAATGGAGCAGTAACAGCAAGCATCACTCACAAACAGAACACCTTACAACACCTAGACACCTGTTTCACCCCAGGCCTCTAGGGGGAGCTCCCCTGGTCACTTTGATCCAGTTTCCTCTATAAATAGGGTCCTGGAGGGAGAAACACCAGAGTGTGCAGACGCTACAAGAGCTGCAGGAGGTGTGCAGACACCGGTTCTGGAGCTACTAGTCCCAAACCAGTACACCTAGTCAGTGAGAGACCCTTGCAATTGGGGTCAGAGGAAAGGAGAAAGCACCTCTCAGGGATATCAGAGTTACTCTAACTCTCCCTCACCAACCGGTTACTGGAACTGGAGCCTAACAGGGAGTTTAGCTCCCTGTTCACCTGATGCACCTACCGACGAGAGCCCAGGGAAGAGGATAGAATTATCACCATCCCTTTAACAGAGCCCTCAGTGCAGTTACCCAGGTGAATCACGTCCCACTGGACGTACAACCTGGTCCGGCAGGATTCCACATCCACCCGACCTCACCAGAAAGACAGAGAAAGGACGCCTACACATTGCTTGCTGTGAAACTCCAGGAGTAACAACTTACATAGTAACATAGTAACATAGTTTTTAAGGTTGAAGGAAGACTTTAAGTCCATCTAGTTCAACCCATGGCCTAACATGTTGATCCAGAGGAAGGCAAAAAAAAACCCATGTGGCAACACTAAGCTCCACATTGGGGGAAAAAAATTCCTTCCTGACTCCAGATACGGCAATCAGACTAATTCCCTGGATCAACGCCCTATCAAAGAATCTAGTATGTATAACTGGTAATATAATAGTTTTCAAGAAAGGCATCCAGGCCCTTCTTAAATGGTAGTAGTGACTCACTCATTACAACAGCATGTGGCAGAGAGTTCCATAGTCTCACTGCTCTTACAGTAAAGAATCCGCGTCTGTGATTATGATTAAACCTTCTTTCCTCCAGACGTAGAGGATGCCCCCTTGTCCCAGTCTCAGGCCTATGAGTAAAGAGATCATTAGAAAGGTCTCTGTACTGTCCCCTCATATATTTATACATTATTATAAGATCACCCCTAAGCCTTCGTTTTTCCAAGCTAAATAACCCCAAGTTTAATAACCTGTCTTGGTATTGCAGACCCCTTAGTCCTCTAATGACTTTTGTCGCTCTTCTCTGGACCCGCTCTAGTTCAGCTATGTCTTTCTTATACACCGGAGACCAGAATTGTACACAGTATTCTAAGTGTGGTCGCACTAGTGACTTGTATAGAGGTAAAATTATGTTCTCCTCATGAGCATCTATGCCTCTTTTAATGCATCCCATTATTTTATTTGCCTTTGCAGCAGCTGCCTGACACTGGCCACTAAATGTGAGTTTATCATCTACCCATACACCCAGGTCTTTTTCAGTGACAGTTTTGCCCAGTGTTTTACAATTAAGCACATAATTATACCTTTTCTTTCCTCTGCCCAAGTGCATGACTTTACATTTATCCCATTAAAGCTCATTTGCCATTTAGCAGCCCAAGCTTCTAGTTTACATAAATCCTCCTGTAATATAAAATTGTCCTCCTCTGTATTGATAACTTGCAGAGTTTAGTGTCATCTGCAAATATTGAGATTCTACTCTGTATGCCCCCTACAAGGTCATTAATAAATATGTTAAATAGAAGCGGGCCCAACACTGACCCCTGTGGTACCCCACTGTTAACTGTGACCCATTCTGAGTGTGTTCCATTAATAACCACCCTTTGTTTCCTATCACTAAGCCAGTTCTTAACCCACTTACACATATTTTCCCCTATCCCCATTGCCCTCATTTTATGTATCAACCTTTTGTGTGGCACCGTATCAAAAGCTTTTGAAAAGTCCATATACACCACATCCACTGCATTTCTTTGGTCCAGTCCAGAACTTACTTCTTCATAGAAGCTTATCAGATTAGTTTGACAGGAACGGTCCCTCGTAAAACCATGTTGATAATGGTTCACCAACCCTGTCCGAGTGTACTTGTTTCCACAAAGTAAAGGTACCTAAAAGAGACTTTGTGTGTTTGTGCATTACTTCTGGACCTAGCACACAGCACTACCAAGCTGCCTCACAACATCTTGGGCAGCTCCTGGCTCCGGGACTCCCGCTTGCCCTGCGGGGAGCGTTCCATCTGGCTGCATTCCATCCCTGGGAGGCCTCAGCAGCGCCAGTGAAATCACCGGATTACCCGCAGGTGGCGTCACAAAAACAATTAACCCCTACTGTTCAGCCATCCCCTTATTGAGCTGGACCACCGGGCCCCACAGCCGCAGGCGCGGTTCCGTGACAAGGAGAGGAAAACGCCTGCGACGTGCAGAACCCGGCTACGGTGAGTCATATGCGTTATACAGTGCCATTTGAATGATGTGCACGGCCAGTTTTTGTACCACACCTTGGCCTTCCGCATGGCACTGTAGGGCTGGGGGACATGATCAGAAAGATAAACTCCCCCCATGTGCTTGTTGTACCCCAGGGCACAGTCCGGTTTGCAGACCTGTGCTGGGGTACCTCTAGTGGTGGTTGCCGTGGTGCCGGGACCATGGATTGTGGTAAAAAAAAAGACGTCCCTTTTGTCTTTGAATATGACCACAAACATGTTGCCGCTACATTGGGCTCGGCTCTCACCTTTTGGGAGAGGCTGCCTAATTAGCGGCATAGGGACACCCCTCTTGTTTCTGCGCACAGGGATTGAAAAAGTGGGATGCTTGTATAAAAGTTATCAATGTACAGAAGGTAACCTTTATCAAGCAATGGGTGGACCAAATCCCACACTATTTTCCCACTCACCCCCAGAACAGGTGGGCATTCTGGGAGCTGGATCCTCGAATCCTTCTCTTCATAATACCTAAAGCTGAGAGTGTACCCTGAGGTATTCTCGCACAGCTTGTACAGTTTAATTCCGTACCTCGCCCTCTTACTGGGCAGATATTGTCGGAACTGAAGCCTCCCTTTGAAGTGGATGAGGGATTCATCCACACAAATTTCCCTTTGGGGAACATACACTTCAGCAAACTTGTTGCTGAAGTGTTCAATGACCGGCCGAATTTTAAACAGCCTATCAAAATTCGAGTCATCGCGGGGATGGCTGTCCGCATTGTCCCTGAAATGTAAAAACTTGTGAATGACCTCAAATCTTTTTCGGGTCATCACCATGCCGAATACTGGAGTTTAATATAAAATATCTTTACTCTAGTATTGGCGGATTTCTGGTTTCTTCACAATCCCCATGTGAAGTACCAGTCCCCAATATTTCAACATTTCTTCTGAGTCCACAGGACTCCAAGAAGAAAATGATGATTTTGGGTTTTCGGCCACAAAATGGCCTCAGAGAAATAGACTTTGAAAAAGTCTATTTCCCTGAAGTTTGCCGTCTCAAACTGGATTCCTGATTGGGGAAGGAAATCAGGAATATGTGGAGTGTAGTTTTCAGGGATGGAGGTCCACACGGGGGCACTAGTGCTAGGTTGGACATGACTAGTACCAGGTTGAGGGTTACTCACAGTTGGCTGTGGGTCTTCCTCCATGGCCTCCGGCTCCTCTTCTCCAGGCTCCGGCTCCTCTTCCACGGCCTCCAGCTCTTCTTCCCCGGCTCTCTTGTCTTCCGATGTCTTCTTGGTGGTGAGTCGGTGTCACTGGAGGAGGAAGAATTAGAGGAATAGAGGAACGTGGGGTCCTCTCCCTCACTATCAGCTTCGGAGGCAATAATGGAATATGCCTCCTCAGCTGAGTACACCCTTTCTGACTGTGATGAGCGGGACGAATGGGACATTTTGTGTGCTGTGTGCGTGTATAGAAAAAATTAAACCTTATTATAGTGTGTGTGTACGTGTGTATGTGCAAGTGATTGGTCTAACTTTCTGGCGGGGGCTGTCAGGTGCAGGGGTGCAAGGCGGTGGCTGTCAGGTGCAGGGGTGCAAGGCGGTGGCTGTCAGGTGCAGGGGTGCAAGGCGGTGGCTGTCAGGTGCAGGGGTGCAAGGCGGTGGCTGTCAGGTGCAGGGGTGCAAGGCGGGGGCTGTCAGGTGCAGGGGCGCAAGGCGGGGGCTGTCAGGTGCAGGGGCGCAAAGCGGGGGCTGTCTGGTGCAGGGGTGCAAGGCGGGGGCTGTCTGGTGCAGGGGTGCAAGGCAGGGGCTGTCAGGTGCAGGGGGAGGCAGGAAGGAGCTGAGGAAAATGCAGGTGTCGTCAACAGTAGCAGCAGGTCACAGGGCAGGAGGGTGATCAGCGGGAAGGGGGGTGAGTGCGGGCGGGGGGGGTGAGCAGCAAGCAGAGGACACTGAGCTTCGGGGGAGATCAGGGGCAGGGGCAGTATTACAGGCAACAGAGGACACTGAGGTGCTGCAGCAGCGGCGGCAGAGATCGGGGGCAGGTGGGTGATCAGCGGGTGTGGGGTGATCAGCGGGGGGGGTGATCAGCAGGCAGGGAAGGCAAGAAGTGGGCAGGGAGGGCAAGCAGGGGACGCTGATGCTGCAGCAGCGGCTGGCGGCAGAAATCAGGGGCAGTGAGGATCTACAGCAGTGGCGGCGGCAGAGATCAGGGGCAAGGGGGGTGATCAGCGGGTGGGGGGTGATCAGCAAGCAGGGGGGTGATCATCAGCCACGGGGGGACTGAGCAGAGGGCATGGGGGGGCTGGGCTAAGGGCACGGTGGTGCTGAGCAGAGGGCACGGTGGGGTTGAACAAAGGGCACAGGGGGGCTGAGCAGAGGGCACAGGGGGCTGAGCAGCAGGCAGGGTGGTCTGAGCAGCAGGCAGGGGGGCTGAGCAGCAGGCACAGGGGGGCTGAGCGGCAGGCATGGGAGGGCTGCGCAGGGGGGTGAGCAGCAGGCAGGGACAGAGATGGGGGCAGTAGGTTCTTCAGCTGCTGCTGCAGCAGCAGAAGGCAAGGTTCTGCAACAGCAGCGGTGGTGCTGCAGAAGGAGTGGGGGCGGCGGCGAGGTTCTGCAGCAGCAGTGACGGTGCTGCTGCTGCAGAACCAGCGGTGGTGGCGGTAGGCGCAGCGGTGGTAGTGGCAGCGGTAGTGGTCGCGACGGCGGTGATCGGCGGGGGGGGTTTCCAGATGGCGGCAGCAGCAGGGTTCCTTCCTCTTCAGCCTCCTCGGACAGGATGAGGCTGAGGAGGGAAAGGAAACCATACATCACACCGCCCCTCCAGATCTCATTGGACAGCTGGCATCACATGGACGCTAGTGTGGCGCCCCGCATTGAGTGCGTAACAGGAGTGTATTTCAGCCAAGACAGCAGCAGCAATATTCTCTGACCCAGCAGTCACACAGTTAACTCAGAGCTCCATACCCCACATACACATCAGGATAGAGGGCCAATCAGGTCCTGGTGGGTGGAGTGTGGGCAGTAGAGTGAGAAGGAGAACTGACTTGGCCACGGAGGAGAGAGGAGCAAAACCAACGAGCTCTGCAACCTAGGAGAGGGGGCCTGCACAGTTCCTTGCAGCCACCTGGCCATCACCCCGGTTGAGCGCCATTATTCCAGATGCTTCTACAACCGATCTACGGGCATCTACATGCGGGTCCAAAATCATCCCGTGCCCATCTACAGCCGGTTTGCTGGTACCGAAGCTAGGAGTAGTTCAGCACTTCTACGCGCGGTCCATCCGTGACAAGGAGGAAGAAGAAAATGCCTGTCCATCCGGAGTCCCGGCCACGGTGAGTCACTAGCTCCAATGAGATCTGGGAGGGCACCTCCCCTGGGGTCATCTGGAGGTCCCTGCCTACGTGCAGCTCCAGTGACTTTTTGCTGACCCAATCACCGAAGCTGCACGACGACAAAATCGCCATGACGTTGTACAACGTCATGGGTCGTGAAGGCACAGAAACACATGACGTTGTACAACGTCAAAGGTCATGAAGGGGTTAATGATGGGTCACATAACAGCTAAGATAATGCTTTTTTGTGACATATGACTTATTTTTCTCACATTTTTCTTTGCTCATTTTAAAACCTGCATTTTATGGTTGTGTGGTGTGTCGCAAGAAGCTGATAGGAGCAGTACAATGGACAGCAGAGAAGGGGTTAACAGGGATTGTGACTGAGCTGTGTGGGGAGCCAGCAGACATGGGGTTAACAGAGATCCTTAGTGAGTTGTGTGGTGCCAGATGACAGATTAGAGAAGTTTGTAAAGAGGAGATTACATCATTACCTTATTTAGCTCTGTGCTGTAATCTGACACATTGCTTCCTCACCAGCTGCAGTCAACAGTGTAGGCCATGCCCCCTTTCCCTTGTATGGTTACATGCCCTGTATTCACTGGAGACAGATCTGAGTGATAATAAGCACATGTCCGCTTCACACATAGTGCAGTGGGGACACCTTGTGGAGGATTTATGAATCGTAACCAACCAGAATTTTCTAATGAAGTACATTTGAAAGTTTATTAAAATCACTTGCTCTACATTATTATTAACCCCTTAGTGACGGAGCCAATTTCCACCCTAATGACCAGACCGTTTTTTGTAATTCTGACCAGTGTCCCTTTATGAGGGTATAACTCTAGAACGCTTCAATGGATCCTAGCGATTTTGAGATTGTTTTTTCAAGACATATCGGGCTTCATGTTGGTAGTAAATTTAGGTTGATAATTTTTGCGTTTATTTGTGAAAAATAAAAAATTTGTCGAAAATTTTTAAAATTTTGCAATTTTCACATTTTTAATTTTTATTCTGTTAAACCAGAGAGTTATGTGACACAAAATAGTTATTAAATAATATTTCCCACATGTCTACTTTACATCAACACAATTTTGGAAAAAAAAAAATTTGGGGTTAGGATATTATAAGGGTTCAAAGTTCATCAGCAATTTCTAATTTTTCCAGCAAAATTTACAAAACCATTTTTTTAGTGACCACATCACATTTGAAGTCCCTTTGAGGGGTATACATGACAGAAAACACCCAAAAGTGACACCATTCCAAAAACTGCACCCTTCAAGCTACTCAAAACTACATTCAAGATGATTATTAACCCTTCAGGTGCTTGTCAGGAACTAAAGCAAAAAGGAAAAAAAAATTTACATTTTAATTTTTCCAACAAAATTGTTCTTTTAGCCTCAATTTTTTCACTTTCACATGGGCAACAGGATAAAATTTCTTGGGCAATTTCTCCTGAGTACACCGATACCTCGTATATGGTCATAAACCACTGTTTGGTCGTACGGCAGGGCTCAGAAGGGAAGGAGCGCAATTTGACTTTTGGAGCTAATTTTCCATTCAAAAAGTCAAATGGTGCTCCTTCCCTTTTGAGCCCTGCCGTGCGCCCAAACAGTGGTTTATGACCACATATGAGGTATCAGTTTACTCAGGAGAAATTGCCCAACCAAATTTATAATGCATTTTATCCTGTTGCTCATGTAAAAATGAAAAAATTGAGTCCAAAAGATATTTTTTGTGAAACAAAAAGTACTTTTTCATTTTTACGGATCAATTTGTGAACCACCTAGGGGTTCAAAGTGCTCACTATGCATCTAAATATGTTCCTTGGGGTGTCTAGTTTCCAAAATGGGGTCACTTGTGGGGGAGCTCCAATGTTTAGGCACACAGGGGCTCTCTATACAAGACATGATATGCGCTTACAATTCCAATTGTTAGTGTACACCATGTCACATATGGAGAGCCCCTATGTGCCTAAACATTGTGGCTCCCCCACAAGTGACTCCATTTTGGAAACTAGACACCCCAAGGAACTTATCTAGATGCATAGTGAGCACTTTGATCCCCGAGGTTCTTCACAAACTGATCTGTAAAAATGAAAAAGTAGTTTTTTTTCACAAAAATCTTCTTTTTAACTTTTTACGGATTAATTTGTGAAGCACCTAGGGGTTGAAAGTGCTCACTATGCATCTAGATAAGTTCCTTGGGGGGTCTAGTTTCCAAAATGGGATCACTTAAGGGGAAGCTCCAATGTTTAGGCACACAGGGGCTCTCCATACATGACATGGTATGCACTTACAATTCCAATTGTTAGTGGACACCATGTCGCGTATGAAGAGCCCCTGTGTGCCTAAACTTTGTAGCTCCCCCACAAGTGACCCCATTTTGGTAACTAGACACCTCAAGGATTATATCTAGGGGTATAGTGAGCATTTGGAACCTACAGCTACTTCACAGAGTTTGATAACATCATATTGAACATTTTCTTTTTTTCACACAATTTCTCACTTTTAGGGCATGTGCGTAAGATCCGGAGACACCGTGTCCTGGTTGTCTCCTCTCCTGTATTTTTTCAAATTATTTCTTTATTAAATTATTTTTTTTTAATTACGTAAGGCTTCGCCATATTTTTGGTCCAGCCAGGTACAGCAGGCAGCTACGGACTGCCACCAACCCCTTCTGCCTAGTTTTACCTGGCTGGAGACCAAAAATATAGGGAAGCCCCTTTTTTTTAAAATTATTTCATGAAATAATTTTTAAAAAAATGGCGTGGGCTTCGCCATATTTTTGGGCCAGCCAGATACAACTGGGAAGCTGGGGCTGGAATTCTCAGCATAGGGAGGCCCAAGCTTTCTGGGGACCCCCCGCTGCGAATTGCAGCCCGCAGCCGCCCCAGAAAATGGCGCATTCATAGAAACGCCATTTTCTGGCGCTGTATCCAGCTCTTCCAGCTGCAGTGTAGCGGTGGCAGACTGGGTAATAAGGGGTTAATGCCAGCCTTTTGGCAGCTGGCACTAAACTCGAGATTCATAACGTCTGGCCAATATTAGACCGGACCATTAGGAATCTCTAGTAGATTGTTAAGAAAACACAACACACAGAAAAATGTTTTTATTGGAAAAAAAACACAAACACATATTTAGACCCCATCTTTATTACGGTGACCCAACGTAGTCCAGTGGGATGGTCCGACATAGTCCAGTGGGAAGGTCCGACGTAGTCCATTGGGAAAGTCCGACGTAGTCCATTGGGAAGGTCCGACGTAGTCCATTGGGAAGGTCCGACGTAGTCCATTGGGAAGGTCCGACGTAGTCCATTGGGAAGGTCCAACGTAGTCCAGTGGGAGGTCCCGCAACGATTCTTATTCAGATGATGATCTGAAGTTAACCCCCTGTGTGGTCACAATGAGGTTAACTGCAGATCAGGTAACCCCTTGAGTCGACACAGGAATGATGATCTGCAGTTAACCCCCTGTGACCACACAAGGGGTTAACTGCAGATCATCATCCCTGTGTGGTCACAAGGGGTTAACTGCAGATCCGGTAACCCCTTGTGACCACACAGGGATGATGATCTGCAGTTAACCCCTTGTGACCACACAAGGGGTTAACTGCAGATCATCATCCCTGTGTGGTCACAAGGGGTTAACTGCAGATCCGGTAACCCCTTGTGACCACACAGGGATGATGATCTGCAGTTAACCCCTTGTGACCACACAAGGGGTTAACTGCAGATCATCATCCCTGTGTGGTCACAAGGGGTTAACTGCAGATCATCATCTCTGTGTGGTCACAAGAGGTTACCTGATTTGCAGTTAACACAGAGATGATCTGCAGTTAACCCCTTGTGACCACACACGGGGTTAACTGCGGATCACCCCTGTGTGGTCATTCAGGGGTTAACTCTGCCTCTGTTCCGGTGCTCGCAGAGCAGCGGCGCCGGGACAGAGGCAGGGAGAAGACGGCAGGCGACATTGCAGGACAGGTAAGTATGAGAGCAGGGTAAGGGGGTCAGGGGGGGCGGGAGAGGTGCAAATCAGAGGGGGGGGGGGGGGTCGAGGGTAGGCAGGGGATGACCTGGGGAAAGGGGGGGGGGGCAGGTTGATGACCAGAGGGGGAGCTGGGGAGCAGAGCAGGGAGGAGGAGGAGCGGAGCAGGGAGGAGGGGGAGCTGGGGAGCGGAGCAGGGAGGAGGGGGAGATCAGGGGTGAGGGGATGACATTGGGGGCCACTGAGGGGACCCCCAGGAATGGCGGCATCTCTATGCGATCTGACCTGTCAGATCGCATAGAGATGAAGCAGAGGCGGCGGGTTTTGCCGCTGGCCGCCGCCATTTTTACATGTTCCGGGAGGAGGGATGGAGGGTATGATCCCCAGTACTGGTGGTCTTGGGGCATTGAGGGGTTAATACTTTCACTTTGATCCGACATGTGTTTTCATGTCGGATCAAAGTGAAAGTACTTTTTACCGGCACTTTCACTTTTTCTAATGTGATGATCGGTAAACGGTGCTTACCGGTCATCACATTACTGGTGCCGGTAAAATACCAGCCAATACCTTATCTCTAGGGTCTCAGCTACAATCGGTACCCTGATACCCTAGAGATTGTAGCTACAGGGGCTGCACACCCGGGCTTAGTTCTGACTTACGTCTACAGACGTCGGCTAGGCATAAGTACCCTTTTTTTCCAACGTCTGTAGACATAAGGCCGTCGTTTAAAGGTTAAGTAAAAATGTAAACGGTGGTTACGCTTTAAGCATTTTGCCCTTCATTGTAAAAGCAAATTAATATGGTTACTATGAAAGCCAGGCGCCATACAGTATTCCTCTCAGTCAGAGGTCCCAAATATTTCTGACCTTGTAGCCAAATTCAGTTCTAAGAGAAGGTTGTGAGCCTTATCCATCTCCTGCCCCCTCACAGTAGTGACTCCCAGAGCCTCCATTACCAGTATAATTAAAGCCAAAGCTTTTGCACAGAAATTACACAAAGGCAGTATGCCAAGATCCAGGGGTTCCTGCCTTGCCCCCATTTAAATCTGTTCTTCTATGTGGATCTACTCACCAAAGTCACCATCTGGAGACCTGCTCTTCATAGCTGTTTGCTAGACTTGGTGCAGCCTCTGGAGACCTGCTCTACATAGCTGTTTGCTAGACTTGGTGCTTATGCGCCAAGCTAGTAGACACCTGTGAGCCACAAATCACAGGCCTACGAGCCACATGTGGCTCCCGAGCAACAGGTTGGGGACCCATGCAAGGGTGTAAGGGAAATCGTGGGACAACATGATCGTCTTCTCTGTATTGCTCACCTTAAGGCCGAGTCATAGGAGCATATATTCTCTCATGTGAGCGAATCAAATTGATTATGTTAATGACACTCAGGTCAAACTCTGATCAGAGTTAAAGACAAGTATCATTCACTGTAATCTGATCCTCTATGATGTGAGAATTGGAGCATCGGTGAGAAGAAAATTGGGAGCTTAATTTCTCCATTTTCTCCATTGTCTGTGTTGGTGTAAATTGTATTGCTCATGGATGACATCCAATTGCGGTCCGATGATTTGCACACACCCATAGACTTGTATTGATGCACACCATCCGATACACGCTGTTAATTACAGCATGCTGTGATTTTTTTTTTCTCATGCCGATTTGGCATGAGAATAAAAGCACTGATTGGCACTGCCCCATAGTATATTACTGAAGAGAGTGCTATTGATGATAATAATAAATAAGTGATCAATATTACATCTGAAAAGTGTGAAAAAAGCAGATATCACATCACCCTAAAGTCTGCACCCTCAATATTGAAAACCAGAAATATGCTAAATTGAAAAAGTAGTTCAAAGGTTGTAAAAAATCCTGTATATGCGTTATGTCCATTCACATCACCAAACGTCCTGCATCAGTGGCGTAACTTCAGACCTCGGGGCCCCGATGCGAAAGCTCCAATGGAGCCCCCAATTATTGCAAATCTTTAGTAGTATTAATCTTTTCTATGGGCCAAAGGGATGTTTGGGGCCCCCTAGGTTGCAGGGCCCGGGTGCAATCGCAATCCCTGCACCTATTGTAGTTACGCCCCTGTCCTGCATGACTTGTCACAAGTGGAAGTAGAGAACCCCCAAACAATAAAATAATATGTTGACCAGCAGACTGTGTACATATAAAGTGAATATAGTAATAATAGATATATGAAATTATAATTTAAATGGGAAGCCCCTTACATAACAAGATCACAGTGGGCCCTGCTTCAGACCTCCCTTACATCAGTGGGTCACAGCAAAGAAAATCCACTATTATAAGAAAGATTTTAAATGAATGGCGGACAATGACATACATTGATGTGTCTTTTCTTCGAGATTGAGAACCTCTCTTTGTTAGCGTCTCTCCATTCTGGCTCATGGGGTGGTCGTTTAAAGTAGAGGAGACCCTTCTATAATGTAAATAATGGGGTCTTCTTAGACAGTGTGTATATTTAGCAGTTTTCGGGGGTTGATAAACAGTAATTATCAGGATCCCATGATTATAGTGAGTTTTTCTTTGTTTTTTAGCTTTATATTTACACTATACTTCACATCCTTTGTTTGGCGTAGCCGTATTCGCCATGCTCATCCATCCTACTACATGGTATAATGTAGTCAGACTGTGTACAGAGAATAAAGGGCTGATGGGGAGGACTTGGCCCAGACAGAGAGCTGGAGGGAGGGATATTCAGACAGAGATGGGTGGGAGGGAGAGGAGGAAGCTCAGTTGCATCAGCTGCAGCTCTTAGTGGTTGTGAGAGCCTCATGAGTTGAGTCTGGTGCTGGAGACCTCAAAGCCCTGACAGCCGCACTCTCTGCCACTGTGCGGAGCTTCACCCAACTGTGGGCACAGCTGGACCTGAATAACCCATCACCACCACCACCGCTGTGGGAAAAACACCACACCATCTCATTATGGAGAAACCCTGTGAAACTAATGGTCACATTGACAAGTATCCTGACTACACTGCGTGCCAAGTTGAAGAAGCTGGCAAACCTGCCAAAAATAAGACAGGACAAAAATGTGCCCAATTCCTGAGGAAGAATGCCATAGTGATCCTCACAGTGTCCGGCGTGCTGGTTGGCGTTGGCCTGGGCACAGCAGTGAGGAGCATGAACTTGACCAAAGCCCAGATGACCTATTTTGCCTTCCCTGGAGAACTGTTACTGAGGATGTTGAAGATGATCATCCTCCCCCTTGTGGTATGCAGCTTGATCTCTGGTGCTGCCAGTTTGGATACCCGCTCATTGGGCAAGCTGGGTGGTATTGCTGTAGCCTACTTTCTTGTGACCACTCTTATGGCTTCAGGCTTAGCAATTGCTCTGGGATTCATCATTAAACCAGGAGCAGGTGCAGGTGCCCTGAACTCTAATGCCCTGGGCATAGAAACCAACATCACCACTAATAAAGAGACCGTGGACTCATTCCTGGATCTTGCCAGGTAAGTTTTTTTTCTTTTAGTGCATCAATATGACAATGATGCCAGTTTAGTTTCAGTAGGTTACTACTACAGTCAGTGGAAAGTAGGACTAATACCATAGTACAATCAGCCTGTAAAGCATGCCAGACCTGACATTTCACCAACGCCTGAAGACACATTGTTTGGTGATACCTGACAGTATAGCACAATAAGTTTTAACAACACTAATGGTATGATGACTTGTGCCAAATGACAACGTTACCTTTGCTTCATTCAAGCTGTCAATCATTTACAACCTATTCTTCCTCATACTTTGACATAAATCATATTATCCCTTAACTGCAAGTGATGTAGATCTTTTTTATTAACATCATGAACATTTTTTCCAATAGAACAATGATCCCTTCATATGAGGAATACTTAGTAGTTAAATATACAGTATTACCTTATAGAGCAGTGCAACCCTGCACATGGAGCTGCACGCTCCTGCATTTAGTGCTACTATATAAAGAACATTATCTTGGCTGGCATGTGCAGCCCCTCTCATATGATGCAACACTAGGAGAGGTTTACATGCCCATTGTGTGACCACCGGATCATCTGGAAATGGCATTTACATAGTGGTTGTAAGTAGTTTCCATACATCCTCTGCTGGTATCTAGACGAAATGTTATGACTTTGAAATACGTGTAAAGATAATAGTCTAGATTTTAGGCAAAGTTATCCCACGCAGTGGATTTTTTGATGAGTATTAGTCCTGGTTAACATTTTTCTGAATAATCATTCTGGGTTTTCACATGGCATTTGCTGATCCTGAGAAGTCTAGAACAGCAGACCCACCTGACACGAGGTTTTGTAACAAGTTCCTGTGAAGCTCATAAAAATCATAGACTTCACCTGTACTTGCCATGGAACCTGATGATGAGTCTTATATCTGACATGTTACCAAGCCTTTTGGTTTTCAGATGCCATCACCTCCCAAACACTCTACAAACACTCAGCCTATATAGTTAACATTGGGATGTGTGTCATTACAAACATTGAAATCAATACTTAAAGGAAATGGTGTATATGCCATGGATGCTGATGAAGATTCTTATATCTGACTTGTTGTCAAACCTTGTGGTTCTCAGACACTCATCATACCATAACCTCCCAAAAACTCTAAGCCTATACAGTTAATATTGGGATTGTGTCATTAAAAAAACTAACAATTAAATCAATGCTCAAAGGAAATGGTACACTTGCCATAGATCCTGATGATGAGTCATATATCTGACTTGTTGCTAAACCTTGTGGTTCTCAGACACTCATCATACCATTACCTCCCAAACGCACTACGAAAACTTAGCCTATGTAGTTAAAATTATGATTGTGCCATTAAAAAAAAATTTAACGTAATAAAAATTTATTTGATTTTATAGTGCAATTAATTCTATAGCACTTTAAGCAACATTGTCCCCATTGGGGCTTACAATCTAAATTCCCTATCAGTATGTCTTTGGAGTGTGGGAGGAAACTTACACAAACATGGGAAGAACATACAGACTCCTTGTAGATGTTGTCCTTGGTGGCATTTGAACCGAGCACTCCAGTGCTAACCACTGAGCCACCAGGGAACTTAATGCTCAAGGGGAATGGTGATAATGATTTTCCTCACCTTACCGAATAAGTATCAGTATAGTATCAAGTATAGGAATGTGAATAGTGATGGGCACCTTCATTACAGCTCCATCAGTCAACAATGATTTCAGAGTTTTGACCACTCACGTGGTGATAGAAAAACTTTCTAAAGTAAAAGAAGTTTCTACAAGAAAAGCATTTCCTTCCAATGTTTGTTAGTTTGACCTGTGATATTTACTTGATTGTATTACTTTTTCCCCCATTATTTAATGATAAAGTATTTCAGTACTAAAAGAAATGGTTTTTGGACAACCTTTGGCTATTTGGCTGCAATCAACTTGTAGAAAGTGGGAATTATTTGTACTTTATAGCCACTTGCAGCTCATGGTCACAGTGTTTTATGGGCAGTGGCAGGAGCCTAACTACTAAAGGTGCAGGAGTTGCAATCATACCCGGGCCCCAGAGCCTGGGGGGCCCCAAAAGCCCCTTTGGCCTATAGAAAAAAGACTATTGATGTTAAAGATTTGTAATAATTGGGGGCCCTGTTGGAGCTTTCGCATCAGGGCCCATGAGCTTCAAGTTACACCACTGAGCAGTGTGGTAACTTGAAGCTCATGGGTCTTGATGTGAAAGCTCCAACAGGGCAGCCAACTAACCTAAATCTAACAGCAATAGTCTTTCTATAGCTAGGGGACTTTTGGGGCCCCCTAGGCTCCGGGGTCCGGGTGCGATTGCAACCCCTGCACCTGTTGAAGTTACACCCCTGTTTGAAGCTCATGGGCCCCGATGTGAAAGCTCCAACAGGGCAACCAATTAATCTAAATCTTTAATAGCAATAGTCTTTTTTTTTTATAGGTTAAATGGAATTTGGGGGGCCCCCCAGGTTCCGGGGCCCGGGTGTGATTGCAACCCCTGCACCTGTTGTAGTTATTCCCGCTTGTGAGTCACAGTGCAACTCCTTTCAATTGCTCTATGCTGCGATGTATAGTGGCAGCAGTATCCAGCTATCTATGGCCAGGAAAACTGTGTTGCAGTCAAAGACTCCATCTAGTCCCAGCCTTAGGAGTTGTGCTCCCCAGGGAAATTTTTTTCTTTTTAATTTTACTTACATTTGTATATTTTTGGGCTAAAACTAATTTGCTATTTAGTTTGATTAAAAAATATCCACTGTTGGGTTTTATAGATCTTCTGTCTGCCTACAAGTTCAACTTTGATACATTCTGTAGTCATAAATCAAAAGTCCAATATAGGAGAAAAGAGAAGCGGCACTCACCCGTCTAGATGGCAAATCCTTTATTTTGTCTTGCTCATCCTAGCATAGACAAATCAGCGGGGAGAGGGAGTGGGGGTCAGCGGATGACGGCTTGCCGTTTCGCAGCTCTTGCTGCTTCAACGGGTCCACTGCACTGGACCCGTTGAAGCAGCAAGAGCTGCGAAACGGCAAGCCGTCGTCCGCCGACCCCCACTCCCTCTCCCCGCTGATTTGTCTATGCTAGGATGAGCAAGACAAAATAAAGGATTTGGCATCTAAAAGTGTGAGTGCCACTTCTCTTTTTTCCTATATTGGACTTAGTATTGTGTGCTTTATTGAAGCGTGCAACGCCTGCTGCCAGGAGGAACTTCCAGGTTGCTTCACACTTGTACCCAGATAACCTGTTGGTGCCTGGTTTTCTACATAACTGGAGGTAGTCATAAATCAGCTGAGAGAAGTTCAGAAAAAGACAGATAAACACTGTCAGATCACTACAGCGAGCGGACTGAATGATTCTCAGTTAACTCATTCTGCAGCCAGCAATCAACATTATGGCATAGAGGTTCTAGAATGGTGCAGAATTTTGAATGAAACCCAATTACAAAAATTATTTTTAACCCCAATTATATGCATTTAAGTGAAAAAAAAATGTCCCCAAGGGTGGAAAACTCAATGTCGCCTCCCCAATGATTTCAATGTCACTTTTCTAACCATCAATAGTCAGCTGTAGCCTTTGGTGGAAGCGCCATGAACTTGATTTACATTTTGATAGGAGAAAACATTACCGCACAGAGGTCATTGAAATGATTGGGAAACCGTGGAGAACGTGTTGCCAAAAGTCCACCAAAAATGGGATCCATTCACTGCCTTGTCTCTTAGAGGTCATAAGTAGGGAAACCTCCGGCTATTCCATCCGTATGTTTTCATAAGACATATGAAAAGAAGTTATCAAATGAGAACAACTCCGTTATAAGTTCCTAATTGTTGGACTGGCACGATTCTATCGACAATACGTCATATTGTACATTCATGATTGTTTCTAAGTAATGGAAAATAGAGAAAAATGGCCTTTAGTTAGAAAGAATTTCTTTTTATCCGGAAAAGAGAACACAAGCCTTGTACACAGTTGTGTGAGGGGTGATAACGATTCTATCATGTGTTGAAACAGCTGAAGAAAGTTTCATCTAGATAATACCAGAAACGTCTACCGCTCTGGTCAGCCTGCTGTTATTTCTACACACATTTTCAGAACAGAATTTTTGGTTGCAAAAAAATCCATTACTGGCATCTAGACAAAACATACAATTTGTATAGTCTTCAAGTGATAGTAATAAATATTTTATGATTTTATGCAAAGTTATAGCTTTTTTTAGTAGGGATGTAACAACTGAGGAGTGTACTAGAGCTTTGCAGCAGGACCGAACCATAGTAAAATAACTCCCCGGGGTCTTCCAAGAGTCACAGACATGCACTTGACAATAAACTGACCACAAAGTGTCCCCTGCTGGAAGCAGCAGTGATTAGATGTGATCTACCTACAGTATGGGGAATCCTAAATGGTGAATTCCCCTGTATCCACCACCACAGGGCCGAGTTCAGCATGCACGTGTATTGGGGTTTGTGAACCAATAGCTGTGAACCTCTCAACCGTTGGGCTGACAAATATCTAGGTTGTGCGTCAGCATTTAGTTCTTTTGAAAGAGAGGACTGAGGGTCATTAAAGTGAATCTGCCACTATAAACAAATAGGGAGAGACCCTTTAGTAGAGTTGGCCGTGGAGGAACCGGCAGAGAGGCACCCGGATGAATGTTGGCCAAATATTTGGTGACTTTTAAGTTTTTTTCTGGACTTTTATAGTGTTTCAGAATAGATATTAAATGTCCACAATGAGAGAGCCTGTCCTTTACTAATAATGCTCACAGCTCGCACACAAAGAATCACTTGTCAGGTTCTTGCTAAATGGGAACTGTGCTATCAACGAACTTTGCATAAATTGTACAGGTGAACGTACAAAACTTTGTAGTATAACTTATCATAGAAATCCACTTCCTTTCCCACTAATAAGCAACTTCTCTTCTCCGGAACTTGTCATCAACTCTAAAAAAAACCCTACTCATATCTTTCTTGCTCAGACAAGACAAACTGCAGGGTCATGTGACACTGCCTTCATATACTCTAGGGCAGGGGTCCCCTATCTGTAGCTTGGGAGACACACGTGGCTCGCAGGCCAATGATGTGCTTGCGGCTGTCTTCTTTCTTGTTGCTGGCTTCTAGATAGTTGCACTTAGCACTAGTTCTAGCAAACAGCTATGACTTTTGTGAAAAGCCCCATAAGGAAGAGCAGATCTGGATACAGCTAAGGTAGGAACCCCTGAATCTTGGTATACTACCTTGGTGTAATTTCTGTGGAAAAGCTTATACCGGTAATGGGGGTACAGTTCACAGTACTCCAGCAGGACGGCCGGCTGGGTAGTAACAGTAGAATGCCGAATCTGTGGAAGTGTCTGGTGGTACCTTCTTGGACCTACCCTTGTCCTGTCCCTTCTCTCTCCTCGTGGTCTGCTCCTTGGGCAGTAGTGCGTCCCAGGGTATAAACACCCTGAGAACGTCTTCAGAGCCGGGACGAGTACAGTCGGAGGGTGAACACTCCAGGCCGCGTTGTCAGACCTGTGCACTCCGGGTGAACAAGTCAGGACCTTTCCGACTGGGCTACTTCTTCCTCTAGCCCTCTTTTGAAGCCCCATTCTCTCTCGTGTAAGCTCCCGTTCTCCGTCTTTCCTCGGGGAAGACACTCCTGAAGACTCCCCGTGTGTTCCACCTGCTCCTCTCACACTTTTCCCACACTCACTATCTCTGGGACCTCCCCCAGTTGTATCATTGGGTGTGTTTTGGGATCAGATCCTTCCACAGTGTTCTGCATTGTACTTGCAACAGGGACAACTACACGCTCATCTTTGGGTGCAGTACCCCACTTATGACACCTGACCAGTGGGGCACCAAAGAATTCAGTTATATATAGTTGCAACTTTGCTGAAAGGTTAAAGGAAGGAAGTGCTGTGTTTTTTTTTTCCTTCATTTATTGTGTGGAGTTTAATGGCTCCATTGCTGGAATTTGCACTCCTTCCTCTTTATTAAGCCACGGGGCCATCTAATGTGCTGTGTATCCTGTTACCACCCATTGTAACGGAGACCCCAAGGGTACAAGAGAGGGTTTTAGAGTAATAATAATAAATCTTTATTTATATAGTGCCAACATATTCCGCAGCGCTTTACAATACAGTGGTTAATAGACTAAAATACACAATATAATACAGTAATGCCAGTAGAGAAAGAATACAGTACAATAATAGGGAACAATACAATAAGCATAGAATCAATGTAAAAAATACAATACAATAGATAAAGCAAAAATAAAGGTGACCCTCAAAAGAGCTTACAATCTATAACGGGATAGGGGTTACACAAAGTAAAGGGGCTTATTACAGTGATGGTCCAGGCATCTTGAGGAAATGGGGGATAGAAATAAAGTTACATAACTGGTCACCAGACATCTGTATAGATCTTTTGGGTTTGGTGGAGTTTGAAGAAGAGTTATGTCCAGAGAGATAGTGAATGGGCTATGTACAGTACAAAGGAATTTTGTTAGGGAGCATGATAGGCCGCCTTGAAAAGATGTGTTTTTAGGGAGCGTCTGAAGCTATGCAAGTTGTGGATGATCCTGATTTCTTGGGGTAGAGCATTCCAGAGAATTGGTGCAGCTCGGGAGAAGTCTTGGAGCTGGGAGTTGTCAGGGTCCCATTAGATTTAAGGTCACCTTGCCACGGTTCATGGGCAGGCATTTATTGGCCAATACCTGCGCTAAGAACCTTAATATAAGATAAGCAGTTTAAAAAATAAATATTTTCATCTAATTTTTTAAAAAGCTTTTTAGTTTTCAGTTTTTCAGAAAAAAAAAACACTTATTAACATCATCAAAGACTGGCCAATCGTTACTCAGATGCCTCTGCTCTGTGCCAGTCATTGCACTGGCTGCCCGTATACTACAGGATCAAATTCAAATTGCTTCTTCTCACCCACAAAGCTCTTCACAGTGCAGCACCCCCCTACCTCTCCTCCCTCATCTCTGTCTATCACCCCACCCGTTCTCTACGTTCCTCAAATGACCTTCGACTAACATCTGCACTAATCCGATCCTCCCACTCCCGGCTCCAAGATTTCTCCAGAGCTGCACCAAACCTCTGGAATGCTTTACCCCAAGAAATCAGGACTATCCACAACTTGCATGGCTTCAGACGATCCCTAAAAACGCATCTTTTTAAGGCGGCCTATCATACTCCCTAATAAAAGTCCTTTGTACTGTAGACTGTGAATGGGCTATCCCTCTGGACATTACTCTTCTACAAACTCCACCAAACCAAAAAGCTCTACACAGACTGTCTGATGACCATCCATGTAAGCTTAGTTCTATGCCCCATTTCCTCAAGATGCCTGGACCATCAGTGCAATAAGCCCCTGCACCTTGTGCAACCCCTATCCCGTTGTAGATTGTAAGCTCTTTTGAGCAGGGTCACCTTCATTTCTTGCTTTATTTATTGTATTTTCTTTATTACATTGATTCTATGCCTATTGTTTTGTATCCAATTATTCTACTGCATTTGTTCTCTACTGTAATTACTTACTGTATATTTTCTGTACCCTACATTGTAAAGCGCTGCGGAATATGTTGGCGCTATATAAAGCTTTATTATTATTATTATAAGTGTTTTGCATGTGATTGGCACTGACAGTGTGCTGCTATAATTTTTTTGTCCTATGTAATCCAGTTATAAAGATATGCACCTGTGCCAAAAGGTTAAAGAAAATGCTGTCTTTTTTTTTTCTTTCTCTTTATTTATATATATCTACAAAATAGAAAAACAGAACAGTACATAATGATAAAAAATAATACTTAGCGGTCTGGTGCAAAAGGTCCTGAAATACAGTGGCCAGAAGTTTAGATAGATTCAGAATGTAGAAATTCAGGCTGCACTCAAAAATTGTGATGAAATAACGACTTTATTGAGCCCAAAAAGTACCACTTTTTGGGCTTAATAAAGTCCTCTTTATTTGTTTGGGTGGAGGCCGGGAGGAGTCTCAGGCGGGCCCCAAAATTTTGCCAGTGAGGGGCCCCGAAATTCCTAGTGGCAGCCTTGAGTACTAGTAACAGTCACCGTGAATTCTGGCTCCTATACACCCTCTGTTTGTCTCTGTACTGTCCCAGTGTGCAACAATTGCAAAAGGGACATTGTATGTCCTTCCCTACTCCCCCCCCAGTGCATAAACTCTCAGCAATGTAAACATGTCCCCAAAAATATTTCACCACCTACCCCTATATCAGGAGCACCAGATCAATATTCACTATAATAATGGGGTCCAGGTTCATGATAGGCACTGTAAAGTATTTTCTTACCATATTTTTTGCTTTATAAGATGCATCTGATTTTTAATGTTAAATGGGGTTCATCTTATAATGCCAGTGTTCATCTTACAATCAGTATATATAACCCTAATCCTTGTACATGACCCACCATCCTGGTATATATATTATACGTATATCCCTCATCCGGGTTCAAGACCCCCGATCCTGGATATGGCCCCTTTAACTGGCTGGTGGCCCCCCTATACTGGTACACGGACTCCCATCCTGCACATGGCCCCCCATCCTGCATATGGCCCACTTATCCTGATACGTGGCCCCCCTATCCTGGATAAAGCTCCACATCCTGGATATGCCCCCCTTATCCTGGTACATGGCCTCTCATCTGCATATGGCCCCCTCAACCTGGATATAGCACCCTTATTTTGGTACATGCCCCCCCCCATCCTGAATATGGCCCACCATCCTGGATATGGCCCCCTTGTACTGGCACATAGCTCCCCCCATCCTGGATATGGCCTCCCATCACTGTGTATGGCTCCCATGCTGCTGCTCACACTAAAAAAAATAAATGCTTTGAACTTACCCTCCGATTCTCCCCTCCATTGTTCCCTGCTTGCGGCACTTCCTGAGTCCTCCTCTGAGTCCCTGGGGCATCTGATCATGTGATCTGGACACACAGAGATGACATTAATCAGGAGGACTCAGGAAGTGCAGGGAGCAATGGAGGGGAGCATTGGAGGATAAGTTCAAAGCGTTTAATATTTTAGTGGGTGCAGCAGCATGACTGGCCATACAAAAGTGATAGGGGGGTGAGTGCAAGCACATGTAATATGCGCCAATCCCCCTGCCCACATCTTGGCACTGGGTTCAGCACTGAGGCGATGGATAGCGGGATGCAGTACATATTATATGAGCCTAATGAGCGTGGCCATGTGACCATGGGTGGCCTTTGCAGCCTGCGCCAGCCCCCACTTGTTCTCATGCTTGGCTGGGGACATCACGTGTCATACATTTGTCACTTATGCCTGGGACAGGTGATTAAAAAGATTTGAGCAGAATGTTTTACGTCACCCTTGTCCAACAGCCTCGTCTGTAGTCCTTGACCGTCGGACAAGAGCGTTCTGAACTTCTTACTAAGTGCTGCATCCCCCCCCCCCCCCCGCCGTCATTATATTGTGGGGGGCCTACTAAAGAGAAGAGGCACCAGGGATGGTAAAGGTAGTAGAAGATTCACACTGCTGTGACTTGAAGCCACAGACTACTGATGAGGTCCAATATAATGATGAAGATAAAACATAAAAGTGGATAGATATAGTCAGCATGGCTGTGGAGTCGGTAAGCAAAACTCTGACTCCGACTCTTCAGTTTCCCTGAATCCGAGTCCAGCTCCACTAAAATGGATACTGACTCCATAACTTCGACTCCCCAGCCCACTGTAATAGGTTAAAAAAAAGACCTTTTTTCTAAATAGATTTTACCTCCTGTAATTACCGCTATTCTCCTGGATCTGGAAATGTTTTTCTTTTGTTCCTGAGCTTTTCCATTCCTGAGCTATAGTCCTTTCTTCCCAATGTATAAATCTAGTCTTTTTTAGCCAATTGGGCGTCATCCTCAAGAAAACATCCACAAACAGTTGAATACCTCAACCAATTAGCTAAACAAACAACATTTACATACAGGGAACAAAAGAAAAGCAATGTATATAAACTTTAATCTTTTCAACTAACTGGTCGTGGTCCTCAAGAAGTCTCCATAGAAATGAGATGAAGACCACGCCTACTTGGCTAATCAGACTAAATTTATAAGTAAGAAAAAAAGTGGCCATATTTCAGGAGTGGAGAGGCGCAGGAGCAAAGTAAAAACTTTTTCAGATTCAGGACAACAGTAACATTAATATAGGATAAAGAAAAATTATAGTATGGTGGTAAGTGACTGGTCCTCCCTTCACCCCCGGTCAATTTGCGGTTTTTAATTTTTTTATCTCCCCTTCGTCCAAGAGCCATAACTTTATTTTTCCATCAATATAAACATATGAGGGCTTGTATTCTGCGGCACAAGTTTTACTTTCAGATGAAATCCTTTATTTTACCATATAGCGTACAGGAAAATGGGAAAAAATCCAAGTGCGGTGAAATTGCAAAAAAGTGCAATAACAGATTTGTTTTTTGGCTATTTTGTTCACCATATTCACTACATGGTAAAACTGACGTGTCGGTGTGATGCCTCGGGTCAGTGCAAGTTCGTAGATACCAAACATGTATATGTTTACTGTTATCTAAGTGGTGAAAAAATTCAGAAGTTTGTAAAGAAACAGAATTGTGCTTTTGTCACCATTTTCTGCTCCCCATAGCGTTCTCATTTTCAGGATCTGGCACTGTGTGACGGCTTATTTTTTGCGGCTTGAGCTGACGTTTCTAATGACCCAATTTTTGGGTGGATGTGATGTTTTGATTGCCCGTTTTTGCATTTTATTGCAATGTTGCGGTGACAAAAAAACGTAATTCTGGCGTTTGGACTTTTTCCTATTATGCAATCTGATTAATTGATTTTATTTTTTGATAGATCGGGCATTTCTGAACGTGGCGATACCAAATATGTGTATTTTTCAGTTTTTTAAATTGTTTTATTTTCAATAGAGCAAAAGGGGGGTGATTTTTAACTTTTTATGTTTTTTTTCATACTTTTAAAAACTAAATTTTTTTTCCCTACTTTATTTTGCCCACTAAAGGGCCTCAGCACTCCACTGTCTGATTGCTTCACTTATGTAACGAAGGGCTACAGCCCATCAGAACATAGCGGAAATCATCATACCCTGCCGATGATGTCACTGGGACATCACAGGCAGGAAGTGAATCAGGACAGCTTCCGGGGTCATTGCAGGATCCCGGGCTATCCAGGTAACAGCATGGAGGACCTGTGATTGGTTCACAAGACCTGAAATCCCAATGAGGAATGACGCAATCTCCACCAGGTGCTTTGGATCACGCTGTCAGTCAATGACAGCGCGATCCAAAGGGTTAACAGCGCTGATCGGATCGGTGATCTGATCGGCACTGTTAGGTACACATCTCAGATGAGATGTGCAAGGGGTGATATTGCAGCGACCAAAAAAAACTTAAATTTGGTGTTTGGACTTTTCTTTTCCTTTACACAGTTTACAGATCTGAATAATTGATTTTATATTTTGATAGATCGGGCATTTCTGAATGTGGCAAACCAAATATATGTATTTTTACATTTTTTTAATAGTTTTATTTTCAATGGGGTAAAAGGGGGGTGAGTTGAACTTTTGTATTTTTTTTTTCTTTATTTCATATTTTTCCAAACTTTTTTTTAATTTTCTCTTTATTTGACATTGGCCATTATAGGTTATCAGTGCTGCACAGTCTGATCGCTTGTCCTATGCACTAATGAGGTGCAGCACCTGAAAAGAGTAACCAATTTTTGGCCCATAAATATAACTTCCGGTGGTCTTCTGGATGAAAGCTGACAAACTCATGCTGTTCATTCGGCAGATATCTTATATTCTGTCTCTCCCGACTCCATAATACATGAGTGATCGGATTGGCAGGGCGTTTACCTGTTATTCAAGAAAATAAAATGATAAGATCTTGAAGTTTCAAGTGTTCCATCTTTTTCTTCCTAACATCATCTTTGAAAGTCAGGAAGACCTCATGGACATCTCATGGTTCCCTCGAAACTGTGGGTTCAGATGATTTTCATCTAATATGTATGGTGGTCTTAATTCTTCAATAATAATAAAATGTATAGATTAGGATATAGTCATACTGTCTAAAATGTTTTGTGTCTGGCCGAGACCCTTTTTAGCAGTATCTGGGGTTAAAAGGTTACGGCGATCGCAGGTCCTCTTTGGAATCTGCTCTGTGATTAACATGAGTGAATCAGATTTATTTTCATTTGGTGTTTAAAGGGTTAAAAGTTCCTTTTTGATGCTGCTGAGATTCCATATACTTTAATGTCAGCTGCTGCACCTGGCTGCCACTATCTTTCATTATTTAAACTCACTCCTTACTCACCCATGTGCCAGTTAAAGTTCTTCTTTGCCGACCTCCCAGGAGAAGTTGTCCTTGTGGAAGCTGTGGAGTTACATTTGTTGTTTGAGTATCTTTTGTTTGTCTGTCTGCCTGTGTTGTCTTATTTTAGTAGTAAGACAAGGGTCTTGCTGCCCTACTCATTAGACAGGACTAGTCTAGGGTCAGCCAGAGCTGTGGCATCTGATCATGCACAGGGGGAAGGACCTATCTAGGGATGATAGGGAGAGCAGGGTTCAGTCTCAGGTGAGTTTTTAAGGGTCACTCCTCTCCCTATCATCAGGGTTCACATTTACCTATTCTCTGGTCTTCCCTTCTTTAGCGCCACACGCTGGGCGTCTCCTCACTCTGTTGTGAGATTCTGATGCGGTAGTCCACTCTCTCTGGTTTCCCTGGTGGATAGAATATCATAAGTAAGATGCTGTTCTACTGTATTCTGGAAACCAGATGTATCCACCATAAAGTTATGAGATTCATCATGGTTCCTGCAGCAATGGAAGTCTAGTGTAAGAGTAAACAGAGTCAGACCCAGTGAAAACCCCAAAATGTAATACTATAACCTGAGATACAAATATTTCATCTGTTCTATCGCTATTAAGATTGAGCATGTCCCGGTCTATGTTTTTACGGTTTCCTGCACTTTCCCTTAATGACTGGCTGGACGTGTAATGGTGATGGTCCTTTGTGCTAATTGACAATGCCCAGCATACAGTAATGTGCAGTAATTGATTTGCTCTGTGGACTAGAACTGGGATCTTGGAAGGAAAGCAGGAATCCCATGAAGGGTGTCGCATTCAGTAATATTACATTATTTATCAGGCCACATCTCCCATTAAGTGTTGCTTACTGCTAGAAACTGGAAATGCAGGTGCAGCACTTCTTTATCAGTTCCCTTGAAAGCAAAGTTCTATATACAGTTGTGGCCAAAAGTATTGACACTCCTGCAATTCTGTCAGATAATACTCAGTTTCTTCCTGAAAATGATTGCAATCACAAATTCTTTGGTATTATTATCTTCATTTAATTTGTCTTTAATAAAAAAATACAAAAAGAATTGTCCTAAAGCCAAATTGGATATAATTCCACGCCAAACATAAAAAAGGGGGTGGACAAAAGTATTGGCACTGTTAGAAAAATCATGTGATGCTTCTCTAATTTGTGTAATTAACAGCACCTGTAACTTACCTGTGGCACCTAACAGGTGTTGGCAATAACTAAATCACACTTGCAGCCAGTTGACATGGATTAAAGTTGACTCAACCTCTGTCCTGTGTCCTTGTGTGTACCACATTGAGCATGGAGAAAAGAAAGAAGATCAAAGAACTGTCTGAGGATTTGAGAAACCAAATTGTGAGGAAGCATGAGCAATCTCAAGGCTACAAGTCCATCTCCAAAGACCTGAATGTTCCTGTGTCTACCGTGCGCAGTGTCATCAAGAAGTTTAACCCCTTCCCGACTTATGATGTAGGAGGACGTCATGGGCCGGAAAGGGGTCTTTGATGTGAGCTCCGGCGCGGAGCTCACATCAAAGCCCCAACATCTCAGCTGATCTCATCAGCTGAGATGTCGGGGTAACAGTGCTGACGTTGTTAACCCCTTGGATCCCGCTGTCAATCACCGACAGCGGGATCCAAGGCGGCTGTGGCGGGGAACGCGCTGTTCCCCGCCTACTCCGGAGTTTCCGCGATAACATCGCGGGATCTCCGGCACTCACGTGACAGCCTGGGGTCCTGGCTAGACCCCGGATGCTGTCACAGTTTCCTGCTGTGGTTGGCAGGCGCTGCAGCTCATCAGAAGCGATCTGATTGTGCACCAAGGTGCCTCTTAAAGAGGCAGTGTAAAAATAAGAATGAATGAAAAAATAAAGTTTTTAAAAACCTGAAAAAAGAAAAAAAATATAAAAGTTCAAATCACCCCCTTTTTCCCCCAATCACAATAAAAGTATATATATAAAAAAAAAAAAAAAACATATGCTTGGTATCGCCGCGTTCAGAATCGCCCGATCTATCATTGTATTAAATCCGTTAATGAGATCCGTGAATTCCGTAACGGAAAAAATGGTCCATACCCCAAAATTCATTTTTTTTGGTCGCCACGTTATTGCTATAAAATGCAATAATGGGCGATCAAAACTGCGGATCCCCCCAAAAATGGCATTAGAAACGTTAGCTCAAGACACAAAAAATAAGCTGTCACAGCCCCAGATCCCGAAAAATGAGGACGCTACGGGTCGCAGAACATAGCGCAAAAAGTCTGCTTTGTTTTTTTTTTCAAACTTCTGAATTTTTTTTCACCAACTAGAAACCAATAAAGGTATACATGTTGTGTGTCTACGAACGTGTACCGACCTGAGGCATCACCCCGTCACATCGGTTTTACCATATAGTGAACATGGCGACTAAAATACCCAAAAAACAAACGTGTCATTGCACTTTTTTTTGCAATTTCACTGCATTTAAAATTTTTTTGCAATTTCCCTGTACACTATATGGTAAAATAAATTATTGCATATGAAAGTACAACTTATCCTGCAAAAAACAAGCAATCATATGTCTATATTGACAGAAAAATAAAAAAGTTATGGCTCTTGGAAGCAGGGGAGCAAAAAACAAAAATGAAAAACGAAAAATTCCCGGGTCATGAAGGGGTTAAAGCCCATGGCACTGTGGCTAACCTCCCTAGATGTGGATGGAGAAGAAAAATTGACGAGAGATTTTAACGCAAGATTGTGCAGATGGTGGATAAAGAACCTCGACTAACATCCAAACAAGTTCAAGCTGCCCTGCAGTCCAAGGGTACAACAGTGTCAACCCGTACTACCCGTCGGTGTCTGAATGAAAAGGGACTGTATGGTAGGATACCCAGGAAGACCCCACTTCTTACCCCGAGACATAAAAAAGCCAGGCTGGAGTTTGCCAAAACGTACCTGAGAAAGCCTAAATAATTTTGGAAGAATGTTCTCTGGTCAGATGAGACAAAAGTAGAGCTTTTTGGGCAAAGGCATCAGCAGAGTTTACAGGAGAAAAAAAGAGGCATTCAAAGAAAAGAACACGGTCCCTACAGTCAAACATGGCGGAGGTTCCCTGATGTTTTGGGGTTGCTTTGCTGCCTCTGGCACTAGACCGCTTGACCGTGTGCATGGCATTATGAAGTCTGAAGACTACCAACACATTTTGCAGCATAATGTAGGGCCCAGTGTGAGAAAGCTGGGTCTCCCTCAGAGGTCATGGGTCTTCCAGCAGGACAATGACCCAAAACACTCTTCAAAAAGCACTAGAAAATGGTTTGAGAGAAAGCACTGGAGACTTCTAAGGCGGCCAGCAATGAGTCCAGACCTGAATCCCATAGAACACCTGTGGAGAGATCTAAAAATGGCAGTTTGGAGAAGGCACCCTTCACATATCAGGGACCTGGAGCAGTTTGCCAAAGAAGAATGGTCTAAAATTCCAGCAGAGCATTGTAAGAAACTCATTGATGGTTACCGGAAGCGGTTGATCGCAGTTATTTTGGCTAAAGGTTGTGCAACCAAGTATTAGGCTGAGGGTGCCAATACTTTTGTCTGGCCCATTTTTGGAGTTTTCTGTGAAATGATCAATGTTTTGCTTTTTGCTTCATTCTCTTTTGTGTTTTTTCATTCAAGACAAATTAAATGAAGATAATTATACCAAAGAATTTGTGATTGCAATCATTTTCAGGAAGAAACTGAGTATTATCTGACAGAATTGCAGGGGTGTCAATACTTTTGGCCACAACTGTAGATATACTGATGGCATTCCTTGATTTTCTAACTATTACGTCCAATGACAATATGGGGAAAGCAGTAATCTACAATTTTCTCACACTGCTCTGACAGAATAAGATCAGTTCTCCTGAATTATCTTTTTGTACATAGTAAACATTCCATTCCTACATTATCCATTCAAAGAACGTATGTTGTGTTGTTCTTCTGCTGTCACTCCTGGAAATGCATCAATACTTTGACAACTTGACATTACCATTCCTCTTGTTAAGCTGGTTTCACATCAAGATTTTTTGGCATCCGTGGCTATCCGGTGTAAAACTGACAGCCATTGATCCGTTTTGGCCTCCATGTATCCCTATGGGCACAGATGTGCATGGATTGGTCTTTAAATGGCTTCTGATTGTGTCAGTTTTGTGATCGATCCGATTGTGTCAGATTTTTTCCCGTCCTCAAAATCGAAGTCTTCTGCGATTTTGGTCAAATCGGACACAATCGGACAGGCACGACCCGATGCTGTCTGCGGTAAATAACATGGGAGTCTATGGTCATCGGATCTGCTAAAAAATTGGATTGTTTCTTGGATCCGATTTAGTGCACCACGCATGCGCAGAATGATTTTTCCGGCTTCAAAAATACTAAAATCTTATCCGTCACAAAATCGGATCGGATGCATAAGTGTCCTCCGATCCATTTCTGTCCCTGTGGTCCTGCAAAAACCAGGATCCACAAGGACGCACAAAAATCTTGATATGAAACCAGCCTTAACAGGGTAAGCTGCTAAACAGTAAGAGTAGGCGAGTGCTAAGAATAAAGAAAAGTGCTACATAGAATGGTGTAAATAATACTGAGTCACTTCAGACAACCTTTAAAAGAACACAAGAAAATTTTCAGTAAATTATTATTATTATTATTATTAATAATTTTTATAGCACCCTTTAAACCATGGCGCTTTACATGTGAAAAGGGCATACATAGACAGGTACAATAAACATGAGTAATACAAGGCGCACACAGGTACAGAAGGAGAGAGAACCCTGCCCTGCGAGTGAGCACAGTCTAGAAGAGCTGAGCGAGGAGACAGTAGGTGAAGGAAGAGGACCCTGCCCATGAGGGCTCACAGTCTAGAAGGAATGGGTGAGGATGCAGTAGGTGAGGGAAGAGGACCCTGCCCACGAGGGCTCAGTCTAGAAGGGATGGGTGAGCATACAGTAGGAGAGGGTAGAGCTGGTTGTGCGGTGGTTCAGTAGACAGAGGATCACTGCAGGTTGTAGGCTTATCATAAAGTATACATAGTCTGATGCATACGACTGGATAATAAATCGGTACTATGCACACTGTGCATGGTATGGAACTGCAAAAAAGCTTATTGCTTTTGCTTGCCTACCAGGTTTACACAGTACCAGCGTCCATTGAAGCACTTACCACATGCATTATCGAGTCAGCAACATAAGTAACTATCAGTGGCGTAACTTCTATCTCATGGACCCCGATGCAAAAGTCAAACAGGTCCCCTAATTATTGCAAATCTTTAATAGCCATAGTCTTTTTCTATAAGCCAAATGGACTTTTGGGGCCCCCCTTGGCTCCAGGGTCTGGGCGCGATCGCAACCCCTGCACCTGTTGTAGTTACGTCCCTGGTAACTATTCTAACATACTGTATTTGCGCCAAGGATCGGTCCATGCACCCCCACTCCAGTAGGGACCTCTATTAAAACAAATGTTTGGTTGCCTGTATTTGTTTTGCTAATAAATGCATGGGATGGCTAAAGAATAAGGGACCATATTTGTATCAGCAGGAATTCCAGGGTGGTCAGAAAAAGTCATCATAGCAGTCTGGGTCAGGTGGAGAGTAAGTAATCACTAGATTTCCTGTTAGATCAATTGATGGTGCAATAGAAAGCCTTGGTGTGGCCTGATGTGAGACTTATAGGGACTACATGGTAAGGGGATATATGGACACACATCAATAACAGTAAGGCCCAGTTGTCAATTAATGAATTACATTTCTAGGAGAAATAACATAGGAAAGACACAATGCAGAATTTCCAGAAATGAAGCCCCAGAATTGTTCTTTCAGGGACAGTACAAGTATTTTATAAATGAAATCAAACATTAGACATTGCTAGGAGGAAGTGTAGAGGCTCATGAAGGAATCACCGGGAGGCGCTAGTAGGCGCTGCACGTGTAGCACACTACACTAGGCTCCATAGGAGCCACAAATTACATGGAGAAAAGGGATGAGTGAGTATACTCGTTACTATTCGGTAAGTAATGAGTACAAGTAAGTATTTATCACTGGGGGCTGCTGCATCCTGTTGGGCATTTGTATATGAACATGATGTTATAAGTATGGATACTTTTTTCTTCTGTGATGTTTTTGAATATTTGTCCTTTTTTCAGTGAATTGTTTTTGAATTTAGCGCAGAGACTCGAAAATGATGAGCACCCTTGACGTGGGTTGCGAACGTTTGCATTTTAGCCAAAATATTGAGTAATACCTCATGCAATAAATACATCTTTTTTGCACATTTTTTATGCAGGGTGCAGGCCGAGCCCTTTAGTGGCGGCTGGGAAATGTTGAGTGTCTGTTCTGTACATATGGTACATATGGCAGCCTACCTGATGTAATAGTAGGGACGTTGGTAATAGGCTGCTGTATGGACAGAGGTACATCTCACATGATGGTGTAAATGGCACCCTATTGTAATTATCCACCCCTGGATGTTTGGTGGGTTAGTAAGTGGTAGTTTCATTATTATTTGGCCCCAGTGCTGCCCCATCCATATCGTAGGGGGCTTCTGCATCCTGTTGTGATGTGCATTTTGGTCTGAACGTATCGGAAGTATGGCTGCTTTTCTGCTTTATTTCTTCTGTATATTTTCAGAATTAAGTTAAGTAATAACAAAAAGCATTTATGAAGTTATACAACTTTTTATAATTCTGGAATGTTATAAATTCTCCATGAAAGTGTGTTTCTTCCTTTCAGGCTTTTGATATGTTATTGTAAGACGACCACACAAGATTTTCCAAATATTAGTTCCATCTGATGGTTTCATCAAACTGAGTTTATAATCCTGCACCAAATACTACAAGAATAGTTTGTTCCCAGCTTAGTAATGAGGAACATGATATTGCTTTGCTTAAGGGGATATTTCCACTGTGAACCTCAGAGCAATAAACAATGCGGTGACAGGCCAAATCCACCACAGCACGAATCGCTTTTGTAGCTCCGGGTTCTGGCCACCCCTGCTATGAAATCAATACGGGGGACTTTAAAAGTCCAAACGTTGTTTTACTTCTGGCTGGAACATAACACTTATTTGATGATGGATTTAAGAGCTAATCTGTGATTATCATGTGATACTGTTTGTTTTTTTTGCCTTTTGCCCCTTTGTCGGCAAACCGAACTGTAAAATCAGGGTCTGTACCGAACACCTAGTGTTTGTTGCAGACAGACCGCGCTCCTGGTATCTATGATTGTTTGCAAAATACATTAGAGTACAGTAAGCAAACTGCTGTCATACTAGTGTAAAAATAAGCAAATATTTGAAACAAATTGCAATATCTGCATTATGTTGGCTGGGTATGCACATATAGTTACCCCCAATTTTGATACTCAGCCAAGATAAAGAGCACTGCTGGGGGTTGGTATTCTCAACCTGTGGAGGCCCATAGTTATTGACCACCCAGGCTAAGAATATCATCCCGCAGCTGCCCCATGTCCCCCAACCCCGAGTACTCGGAACCGGGCTAACAGTTCTGCCAAGGGAGTCACAGGGGTCAAGACCCGGCTTCCGTGATCCCGGGAGAGTCGATATTACTGGCTGGCTAGGGATCAGGTTCTTGGGTGTGTTGGATGGGAATAAAGTTTATAAAGGGAATGTTCGTGATGCCACCTATGGTACTCGGTGAGCATGGACCAATGCTGCGGGTCAGACCTCTGGGGTTGTTGGTATGGCAGCCTGATGTGGTTGTTCCCTGTAGGTGGAGCAGTACCCCGGGCAGGCATGTTTAGTAGAAAGGGTGAGTAAGGTCGTGATTACGCTAGGCCTTCGTGTCTCGTGTACCGGGACAGATCCTTTACAGTTCCTGATCCTTACTGTAGTTTATGTGCGAGCCGGGGAGGCTGTGCTTTGTACACCCTCAGGGCATACCAACCTCTCTGTGGTGTCGCTGAATTGGGTCTGTAGCAGGGTTTTTCCGGGCGCTTCTTCTCTTTCAGGTTCTACTCTTCTTGGGCCCACCGTCTCGCCTGGCGTCGTTGGCGTTCTTCCTTCTTCTGCTGTCTCTGCTGCCAATAATCCTCCCTCATCAGATTCGGTCTCAGTCTCACCTGTCCACACGGGCTTTTCTCATCCAGGCGGCAGCTCAAAGCTCCGCCAGCTCCTCCTGCTGTCGTACCCAGAGGATTGGCTTGGCCTCTGTTTTCGCAGGCTCTACTGGGTCACTTTCCTCCTCTCCACCCCTCGGTCAGCATCCTACCACTCCTGACCCGGATGTCTGGTCTGGAGCCTGCGGGGCGACCCGGGTACTTGCAGGGCATCACTCTCAACCTGGACGGCGGCATCATGGCTCGTTGGCGGTGGATTCTCCAGCTCCAATTTCCCCCTTAACAGTGCTAGGGGTTTCGGGCTTGCTGTTCTTTTGACAAGCTGCGCCACTACACTTTTCCTCCAATTCTTGAAAGTCCAACCCTGAGCCCAGTTGAGTTGCACGGTCAGGTCTTTCAGTGCGGCACTCCATAAGTCTGTAATACTGGCAGGAACAGGTCTGCGCTCCCCTCCTCCTCAATGGGGACACCTTCTCCAGTCTTCCCAGCAGCCAGGTTCTCGTGACACCTTGCTGCCATCTCTCCTGCTCCGCACACCATGCACTCTCCTCTCGCTTTTCTTCCGCCCTCTTGTCCTTCAAGCTCGCCCTTCCGGCCACGCTCACTCCTCTGGGTGGAGTTGGCAAGGCCTCATGCAGGCCCCCTTGGTTTTCTGCTGGCACTCGGTGTGGGTCTGCTTTTTTGCGCATTGTGCGCCCATCCCATGAAGGAGGTCTGAGGCATGCCCCCGGACCAGCACATGGCATCATTCCTCCATGGTCGCCATTTTTGAAAGCACATAGTCTCATAAAAGTCTTTTTCAAGGCGCACTTGGCCTGGTTTTAATGAGCCGGTCACAACTTGTTCGTGATGCCAGAAGATGACTCGCCCAACCCCGAGGCGGTGGGGTACTCAGAACAGGGCTAACAGTTCTGCCGGGGAAGTAATATGGGTTTAGACCCTGCTTCCGTGACCCCAGGAGTGTTGGTATTACTGTCTGGCTGGGGATCAGGTTCGGGGGTGTGTTGGATGGGAATAAAGTTTATAGGGGGAATGTTCGTGACGGCACCTGCAGTACTCAGTCAGTGGACCGACACTGCAACTCAAACCTCCAGGGTTGTTGGTAAGGCAGCCTGATGTCGTCGCTGCTCGTAGGTGGAGCAGTAACCCGGGGCAGGTGTATTTAGTAGAAAAGGTGTGTAAGGCCATTAATGCGCTGGGCCTTCATGTCTCATGTACCAGGGCAGTTGGCGGCTCTGCAGGCAGAGACTAACAGTCTCACACAGCGTTGGAATTCTGTACCCGGTTTACTCACTTCAGTTGCAATTGGCCATTAGGCACTTTCTCTTCCAAGTCCAGTCTGGCCTATCCACAAGGAATCAGGATAGCTCGCCTAGGACCTGCTTCGTGTGCCTCTCCATTTTCTGGTCACACTCCCAGCGCTACTTTGTCACCTCTATTGTCAGTGCCTCCGCACCCAGTGCCCTGATCTAGCAGCCATGGGTCATGTCGGGCGACTGGTACCTGCCTCCTGACCCTAGGTCAGCTTGCCTTCTCAGTGGGTGCGTCGGGCTGCGGCCACCACTCCTGGAGATTGCGTTGCCTCTGGTTCGGTGGTTCGGGCTTGACAGTGTCTGTGCCACGCTCAGGGCCGGTTCCCTGGTGCTTGACAACCCCTCCTTCCGACTATCTTAGTCCCGGATCTCGGCGCCGAGGCTTTCTCACTCCACCTGTGCCCCTGAGGTTCTCTCTCTGTTCACCTGCACACTTGGCTTCAGCGTGCTCCTCACTCACTCACTAACTCTTTATTAACTTCCCACCACCTGTCCTTCCCTTGGCCCCTTTCTGACTGGGTCCTCACCCTGGGTTTGCCCATGGTTCCCTGAGTCCTAGGGTGTGTGGGTGTGTTTGTTGGAGGCCTAGTTTCACCATCCCATTTTCTTTAGGACTAGGACACCACAACCATTCAGTGAGTGCAGTACCCCTTTGTGGCGACCAGACCAGTGGGGCACCACATATATATCTTAGCTTAGGCTACCCTACCACCGATGTGGCCGTTTCCTGTTTAATGGGTGTTTGTCAGCATTTTAGAGTTAAAAACATAGATCATTGGAACAAGCATTAATAGCAGTAAAATAACCATAAAGATAACTTTAATATTAACTTTTGCAATTAGCTAGCTTCTTTCTTCTGGATGTTCCCAGCCACGGAAGTGTATTGGCTTTACTTCATTATTTCCACAACTTATTTCACAAGTCTACAGATCCTTTATGACAACTCTAATTTTTCTTGGAATGAGACAGAATTAAACTTCATTTTTTCATATATTCTAATGCTATGAACGTCTACTTAGGTACAGTATATGAAAGCCTTTTTTATGTTATCTATTCTATCCCACAATGTTAGTATTTCACTTGCCTGAAACTCTAAAAAGTCCAAAAACATGCTTTTAACTCTCTATTATCTACAGTATCTATTCTCTATGATCCCTGTCTGCCTGTGTATAGGAGGGGTTTTTTTTAAGCCCGAGAGAGGCAGTAAAGAGTTACGCTTTGACGTTTTACTACTGGGCTCATATAAAAGTAGCCTTTTTTATGTGCTAAGTATCTACATATTTTCATGTTTTTTCTTAGCAGTAATGCATGGCCTTATTCCTATATTCATTGTTTGCATTCCTTAACAGGGAACTCCAGGGAGATGAAAATATGTTGCACTGTCCCTGCCCTCCTGCACGATGAAGCAGAGCTGGGCACTACAGTTCTAGGATCTATATATCGCTTATAAGTGAATAAAATCATATCTGCTCCTCATCACTCACCCCTCCTTTTTGGGACAGAGAAATTTAGTCATGCTTTATACTAAAGTTTCAGAGGGAGGACAAGAAGCTACCAAATTGATATGGGGTAGAGGAGGCCATGGCAATGCTGAACAAACCAATGCAGTGCTCTGCCTTGCTCCTAGCCTGATACATGGCAGTACACATTATGCACGATCATATCATTGTACAGCAGAAGATCACAGCATGTATCTATATCTGCTTGGTGACATGATTGCTATTTAAAGGGAGAACACTTCCACATGCGGGGAATGTAGGAAGATCCTCAAGACCTAGGGGTCCACAACCCTGATACACCTCCTGATCTCACCAGCAGCATGAGGCTGAATGTCTGTCCCCGAAGGGAGGGGTGAGTGCTGAGGAGCATTTATGATTTTATTGATTTGTAAGTGATCTATAAATCCTAAAACTGCAGTGTCCAGATCTACTTTTTCACGTAGGAAGGCAGGGGCAGTACAGACTGTTTTTATCTCCCCAGAGTTCCCCTTTAACATTTCAGAGTGCAACTGTATCTTTATTATAGTATATGATATGTTCAATATATACCTGTTCAGACTTGCAGGTTAGGAAGTGTTGTCAGATTTGTTTAATTTATTTATTCACACCAGCAATAAATCCATACCTGGTGCTCAGCTGCCAGAGCAAGCATAGAAGATCAGATCCAAAAAAGCCGCCATGTCATCTTCCTTTATAAGAAACTTTTTAATATTTACCGTAATCCACGTGCTCAGAGATCTTCAAAGATGGTATACAAACATCTGATGCGTTTCGAAAATAAAGTCCTCATTCCTATGAATAAGGACTTTACTTACAAAATGCGTAAAAAAAATTTTTTTTAAAGATGTCTAGGTACGTGGATTATATAATAAGGTTTGTTATAAGGAAGGATCTCCTTGATATACTTCTTTTATAATTTAGTGACGTCCCTACAGATAACTGTTAAACTCCGTTCCTGGCCTAAAACACAGGAGAGCCATGTGTAGGCTTTCTCAGCCTATAGGAAATTATAAAAGGATAGTCAGAGCTTGATGTCCCCTTCCCATGAACCCATAGCAACTGCTAGGACTCCTTCTATAGCATGTATGACCTTGCTGACATTCCTTTGACTTTTTCAACTAGGGTGCGGACCCTCAAAGGGAAGTTCTATTGACATCTGAAAAACTATTGAAATCATTGCCTAAACCCTTACAATAATTGTACATTCTAATACTGTAAAGATATTCTAATGAACGATTCCACGACCAAACATTTTCACTCCACGTTTATGTAGTTTTAGTGTATTAGGATCTCTGAATACTTGTGTAAAATAATGCCATGGGGAGGAGAAACCTTGGGATATTTTAGATCTTTTAAGAAGAAAATGTGAATAAAGGAGACTCATGACAACTGCTGCATAGGAATATAAATGCTTCCACGTTGTATCTCAGCGAGAGCCAGGCGACTGATAAAGAGCCTTTCAAAGAATGGGAAACTTGCCAGATCGTTCCAAAGCCCCAAGTTTTTGTTCACTAGTAAGCAAACTGCAACTGTATGAATAGCCGCCCAAAATAGTGCTGGGACTGCCCAAATCATGCAGAACTGGGGCAAGAAAGAGTGGAAGTCTCAGAAAATTGTAAAGGAGGTTGTACAAGTATTATTGTTTTCAACTGGAATCCTTGAGCAATTATAGATCACACAGATGTATACAGCAGGTAAAATGAGTAAATCAATTTTCTAGGTAAATATATTTTTTCTAGGAGCTATTGACATTAATTTCTCACTAGATGTCAGTAACAACAAATCCAATCCACACAGGAAAAGAAATCAAATCATAGATGTCCACAAATTATGTTATGTGTAATAATGAGAAATAACACAAGGAAAAAGTATTGAACACATGAAGAAAGTGAGGTACAAAATGCTATGGAAAGGTATGACACCAGCTAATATCTGCCAAAAATGCCCAAGAATTGACATGATGCTGATTTTTTCTGCACCAAATCTTCAAGGAAAAAATAAGCACCACGTCCACACCACAGTTTTTCTCTCTCCCAGAAAGTCCGTTAGCCCCGCCCCCCTGAGGGGCGCGGTTACACGGGAGAGAAAAAAAAAATCTCTGTTTAAATGCTGCAGACAGGGAGAGAATGATTGGCAGCGGTGGGCAGATTACACATGCAGGGAGGTGTGAATCTGCCCTTGGCTGCAGACCCTAGCCACCTCCTTAGTGGCTGCAGCATGTAAGTTTTCTAACTGTATTATCTCGGGGTACAGGCCTGCTCAAGTGCTGGGGGACCCCTTGTCTGCATGCTGCAGACATGCTGCATCCAGTGCTGTAATTAGATCACCATGCCTGTGTGGCGCCCCGCAACGAGTGCGTCACAAGAGGGTATTGCAGCCATAAATGCAGCCGCAATATTCTCTGACACAGCAGTGATCTGGTTAACTTTGAGATCCAACCCTGCATGCATCACCTAGAACAGAGGGCCAACCCAGGGTCCTGGTGGGCGGAGTGCTAGGGAAGTGTGTAGGGAGTACAGACCCTTAGTCAAAGAGAGTAGTAGTCTAGAACTTGACCTGAGAATTCTAGAATTTGGAGCAGGAGCGGGGGCTCCGCACCCCGTGCAGCCCCCGGGCTGTCACCGGTCGGGTGTCAGCACCTGAGGCCTCAACAACCGGGATCGGGCATCATTAACCACGGGTTCTAAAATATCCCGTGCCCAAAACTCACAGCCGGTTCACTGGTACCGAAGCTGGCAGCAGTTCACCTCTGCTACGCGAACCAGAAGCGTGGAGGAGCAGCTTTCCAGGAGCACCCCACCACCAGCCAACTTCCAGTCGTTTAACCAGCGGTGTACCCACTGAGGGATCCAAGGCTCCTCAAAACATCCACAACGTATATCTTGGATAGGGCATTGAAGCAGCCTCCCCGTACCCGATCTAGTATTCCTGGGCGACAATGGCAAAACACTTAGCTAGAATGGAGGAACACTTGCAGATCTCTGAGGGACACCATCACTGCTGAGTCCACCCGGTCCACTACCCGTGAACTGTATACCATGTACTGCCTGCTGGTTACAGTAAAGACCCGTTGCAGAGACTTTCTGTGTCCGTGCTTCCTTATGAACTGTCCGTCCGCATTACAAGGTAACCGCAGCTGCCGCACAACATCTTAAGCAGCTCCAGCCTCCGGGGATCACCGCTCAGCCTGTGGGGAGCGTTCCATCTTGCTGCTGTCCATCCCCCGGAGGTTCCGCAGCGTCGGTAACGATTACTGAAACTACTCATAGGTGGCGTCACGAATAAATTAAACCCCTTTAATCTGTTCCTACAAGACGTCTTCACTTTTGATCTGCACTCAACTGGGCCCCACTACCGGCAGGCGCGGCCCACCTGTGACAAGGAGGAAGGAGCTAGAGCCTGTCTAAACCGGAGTCCACGGGCTGACGGTGAGTCACCTGGTTTGGTGACAGGTCAACTTTAAGTGTGGCCTGGCCTTATCTACACACAACTTTCACACCACATGGTCTCATCCATATCAAACCATTTCGATCAGCCACAGTTAATCCTTAATGTCTCTCTCCCAACCTGCAGTGATGAACCAGAATATGCTGCATTCCTTATAAAATTTTTAGATGTAATATAA
>JARQOC010000001.1:560741121-560777360 GCA_033576535.1 Allobates femoralis | reverse complement strand
CCCTGCACCATGACAGATCATTCTTAGTGGTCCTTTTCTGTAAAAAAAGCGCTCTAACATTGGAATAATCAACAATATACACTTACAAATCTAAAACTTCTTATCCCTGAATAAGTCTCACAGGGCGTCCCCTGTGAGGCTCTAAGCCCTCCCTAGGTGCTCATTTTCACCCCCGAATGATCCACCCTCTCTCTGTCTGTGCTGCTGTGATGTGGAGCTGAAGGCAGGACTAATGATTTGCATTCTGTGAGTGATAGAGAAGGGGGAGGGTAAAGCCTTCACAAGCAGAGCACACGGACAGAGAGTGGGAGGATCCTGGAGCCTGCAAAACAACACGCCCTAAGGGCTAAAGAATATAGCCCCTGCTAATTATAATCCTTAATGAGCAAGTATTAAAACGTTTTTATGCACTTTCACAGGATGCTTTTAGGAGACAAAAGGAGTGTGAGATTAGTGATAGGATGGTGCAGGGACATGTTTTGGTAGCTTAGGAGGCGTTCTGGAGATGACAGGATCCCTTTAATGAATCTGGAGCCTCTGACCAGTGGCAGCACCTCTGTGTACAATGCCAGGAGTCTAAAACCATCTCCTGACTGGAGTAAGATTTCAGAAGAAAGGAATTCCACAGTTGATCATGAAACAGATGAGCTGTGTCATCACACCTCCTTCACGCCACAGCATCACCCAGCTCCATCCATTTTGGTACATTTAGACATAGTTTTCCTTAGCTAAGTCACAATACCTGTGCTCAACTCCGAGTGGCGCAAAATGTTTACAACTTTTCAAAGCAATTTATGGCAGAATTTTGGCAATATTGCTTCTATGAATCAGGATCATAATGTTTAAATCCTTTCTATCCCGTTTACTGGGGAGAGGCTATAAGTAGAAAATAGTTTTAATCGCCTTGCATCCATTCACTTACAGTCGTTGGGGCAGTGCTGGAAGTGGTTACAGTCACTACACCTAGGGTCCCAACCTGTAGCTGGGGAGCCACATGTGGCTCACTGGTCTGTGATGTGGGGATCACGGCTGTCTCCCAGCTTGGTACATAAACACCAGGGCTAGCACAGATCTATGAAGAGCAAGTCTCCAGATGGTGACTTTTGTTAGTAGCCTCACATAGAAAAAGAGATCTGAATGGGGATAAGGTAGGAACCACTAGATCTTGGTATACTGCATGAGCTGGATGTGGCTTTAGAACCTCCCCCTCCCCCCTCAGAGCTAAATGTGGCTCCTGACTATCTTTGAGAGCTGGATGTGGCTCGTGACCATGTTTCAGAACTTGATGTGGCCAGAAAGGTTGGAAACCCCCGCATTTTGATTGAAAACGTGCTCTGTATACACACAAACACACTGCAGAAAAGAATGTCAATTAAAGTATCAGGGAGTGAGTATAGCTGCACCCCCTGCGGTAACTGTCATATGTTACTGCACCTCCCCATGACTAGAAGCAAGCGGCTGCAGGGAGAATAAAACTTTATTTTTCCTTAAGTTGCTGATGCAATAAAATGCTCCAGATTACCCCTCTATTGGCAGGTAAATGGTGTTTCTCAATGTTTGAAAATTGTTAATACAATATAATGATATAAAAAAGCTTGAAAATTCCCACTATTTTCACATGATGATGTAAATCTGCAATTAAAAATTGCTCCTTTCATTTTCAGAAACCTGATGCCTGCGAATCTTGTGGCTGCCGCCTTCCGTTCGGTAAGACAAATACTGTATTGTAGCTTGAACATAAGATACAGCAGGAGCCTCCAGCCTGTGCTGACATAGTACATTTGTGTGAATCTGAATATCGTAGGTCTTCTGAATATAATGAGAACATTGTCTTCCTATGCGTTTGTACAGAAAGATTTGACAAGCTCAGTGATGCTCAGACAGACGATTCAAGACGTTTCTACCTTAGGTCATGTAACACAAGCCGTAAAATACACATACAAAGAAGAGGAGAAAAAGTTGTACAGTAAAGATTTTATGGCATCTACAGCCGATATAGACCTGTACAATATGGTAGTACATATAGAGCCTGTGTGCCTCTGTACAAGAACCGTGTATGCAGATCTGCCATGTACATGACCGATCCTGACATGTATGGATTAGCAATTTGACATCTTTTTAGAGAATTCTGTATTATGTTGTTCCTCTATTATTTCTCCAGGAAAAGTCTGAATAAATTGACAACGACAGCACTCAATCCCCAACTTAATATTGTGTGCCACCACACAGTCTGACAACGTTCTGTCAGAATTCTAAGAAAATCTTCCCTGGAACTGTAAGGGCCCTTTCACATCAGCGTTTTTTTCAAATCGCGGCAGATGCGGTGAAAAAACCGCATCTGCCGCGATTACCGCATACCGGCTGCACTTGCGGCACGGTTGCGGCGCGGTTGCGATAAACGCCATACAAGGTATAGGCGGACTTGCGGCAGGTACGGCAAGTGCGGTTTTGTCAAAACCGCAGTTGCCGCACCTGCCGCAAGTCCAGTCCGCCTATACATTGTATGGCGTTTACCGCAACCGCGCCGCAACCGTGCCACAAGTGCAGCCGGTATGCGGTAATCGCGGCAGATGCGGTTTTTTCACCGCATCTGCCGCGATTTGAAAAAACGCTGATGTGAAAGGGCCCTTACTGTAGATATTTTATGGAGAATTTAAATATATACTAAAACGTCTGTTTTAGATGGCACCTACCATTTTAAAGCTAGCTAGTGATGCACACAGGTATTCCAACAGGGGTAAATAAACCCTATCTCCTAGCACCTACACCTGCCCCAACTGGTTCCTGTATAGGCTAGTATTTCTAGCTGCATAGTCCCTAGTGGCTCCTGCACAGACTAGAATAGCTGCAGCACTAGGAACCCACAACTCGGACTTGGCTACCTAAAAGGCCATTGAGTTCTTCCTTGTTCCTCCTAGGAAACCAGAGGGAAGATGGCTGTACACTATATACAAGGCTAGGAAAAGCATGCAGAGATAGGTGACTCAAGGTGTAAAAAGCTTAAAACACGTGCACAAGTGAAAAACGGTTAACTGGCAACTACACGATTAGAATAGCCTCCTACAAACTAACTATTAACAAGAAAATAGAGTAGGTAGGAAAGTGAGACACCAAAAAGCAAATAACAAGCAGGTCTCTGTCCGGCAAGAATACTTCACAGTGAGGTTGGATCCACTGTGGGGGTGGGGGTGGCTTATGTGCAGGATCCACATAAGAATAGCAGAGACCAGTATAAGGAGAGTATAAATAACCACACCCAAAATGTGATAGAGCAGAGTAAACAAGCAAATGAAAACACCTGTTGACTGCAAACCAGAAAGAATAGGAGTAAAGGTGAAAGACAATCAGCATTTGGACAGGGAGTGACTATGCTGCGTCTTAGCGAAAAAAGAACCCATGACGTTAGGTTAACAATAGCTAGACCCGCTGATACTGATGGGTTCGGACAATAGCCTAAAATGTATGAGGGCCCCTAACAAAAGAATCTGGCATGTCCAATTTCAGACTGCCAATTCTTTTACTCTTCCAGAGATAAACCGTTGTCAGAGATGTCTGGCAGCGACTCTCTCATAAAGAACGCAGGGGCACTAGGACAGAGTGAGTGATCTGTGTATGAGAAAGTTGGGGAGATCTAGTTGACCTACAGATATATAAAATGTGTGGGTGACCAGCTTTAGGAAGTTGTTGCCATATGATCAGTTGGCTGATGGGCTCGGTGTCCTTTCCAATCTAAGACAATACAGGGCTCCATTCATCTTTTCCTGCACTGATCTCTACCTTCTCTGTACTGTTCACATCTAAAAGGTCATTTGCAAAATAAACTGTTTTGTATTTAAGGAATGTATTTTTATAATTATTTTCATTTTTTTTTTTCCAGTATGCAACCGAGTATGTGACATATACAAGGAACACAACTGATGGAAACGTCACCATAGACAGGGTGAGGCTTTGCAGTTTAGTGAATTCTAGAAGTTGTAAACCATGAAGCCGATTCATCAAGACTCCCATAGATTCCACACGCACTATGCCTGGCTTGCTAGAGTATAGGCACCAAATTTATTAGGCGGTACATGCCACTTAATGAATTCAGCACATCTCTTCTGCAGCGTTTGCTTCTGACCGACATGCCAGACATACTACTCCAGTCACACATTTCTGGTGTACAATATGCTGCCATTTTTTTATGAATTTGACGGGGTATTTGGCCATGGATCCATCACACCCAGTTGAGCAGAGCTGATTCAATTGTTGTGAAAACCCAAAAGTCTTTGAGACTTTTTAAAGTTTTTAAGATAGTTTTCTGGCATAAAAGCTTTGTTTAATCGGTCCCCATATGTGTAATTTATATTGGTATAGATAAATCACCAGGAACAGATGGAGTAATACAAATCTCATATCTAAAATATTGGATAATTACTTAAAGGAGTTGTCCCAACTGGACAGCCCATGTCTATATGCTCTAATAGAGAATATGAATATCTTGAATTTGGGGGTACCCTTGAGCTTGTCTTTATGAGCTAAAGTGGGGATCACCACTAGTAAGATCACAATCAGGGTGTTTTCTAGGGAAACCCAAATAATAAGTTCAAGTGCTTAGGAACATGTTACTGAATGAAACTAGATTATATAATACTTCCTCGGGATGATGCTCAATATCTAATATTGAATTTATCCAATCCCTTCATTATCTGTGATGGTTCCTGCTCATTAATTTAGAGAACTGAATGTACATATATCGTAAGTCATCCTCCAATAAACATATCTTAACTCCCCAGTGTCCCTCTGATCACCTCCTGATCCCAGTAGTTTCCTTGTCCCTGCATACTAATGTCTACTTTAGAGAGCAGACCGACAATCACAAATAACTCATTAAAGCCTCATTTAATGAGCCAGTATATGGCTTGTTACAGGAAACCGGGAATTAACTTGCATTTGATACCATTCCGTGATGTTCTTGTATTTCCGTCATTAGAGATTAGCCCGTCATATTCATATTTGTGATAGCCGGGAGAGTTCAAGTAATCCGCAGACCTGATGATTACCGCTGAGGATCATTTCTTCTTCTGGTGATTGTCCAAGCTTTTTAATTACTTGGAGTTTCTTAAGAATTCCAATTTCTTAGAGAAGACTGAGTTATCAATCAGACTTTGAAGTTTGTAGAGTTAAGCACTCGAGGCGGAATATCTATGTGTCAATGGTAAAGTAAAAATCGTTTTAAGTTGCACTCCATATCACTCGAAAGGGGTTTAATAAGTCATAGCAAAGGGAGAATTGCACCCTGGGTGTGTCATTGGCCATTTTTTACAGCGGTACATTAGGGTTGGGCAAATGGAAATTTTCTTTTTGACACTTATATGCATGGGGCATCTGATCAGCAATGGACTCTAGTGTGAACTGTGTGTCTAGGAGGCATGAAGGACCTTATATGATTATATTTTAATGCAATTTGTAAGCAGAATTTCACCCCAGCCTTCACCCCTTCACCCCAAAATCAACAAAGCAAAAAAATAAAAACTACCATTTAGATGCACATGTAGTTCCTTCAAAAACAAGGCCAGCAATATCTTTACATGATCAATTCATTCTGCTGTTACTGAGAATTCAGCGTTTGAAATTATATACAATTGAGGCTGTAGATATGAAGTCTCTGTCACTCCAGCTCTATTCTTGAAAGACATACTGATAGGATATTTAGATTGTGAGACAGTGTTGCAAATGTATGTAAAGTGCTATGGAATTTATAGCACTATATAAATCAATAATATTATTATATTATTATTCTTCATCCAGCTGTCTCCTCCTCCTTGACTGACATCCTCTACGCTGTGTGATGTCAGGCAAAGTAGCTGTCAGTCCAGGAGAAGGAAGCAGTACTGAGTGGTCAGGCAAAGTAGCTGTCAGTCAAGGAGAAGGAGGCAGTACTGGGTGGTCAGGCAAAGTAGCTGTCAGTCAAGGAGAAGGAGGCAGTACTGAGTGGTCAGGCAAAGTAGCTGTCAGTCAAGGAGAAGGAGGCAGTACTGGGTGGTCAGGCAAAGTAGATGTCAATCAAGGAGACGGAGGCAGTACTGGGTGGGGAATAGAGCTGGAGTGTCAGAGGCTTTAAATCTATCATAGCCCTTCAACCTTTTTTGCTCGAGTAATAGAGGAATGGACTGGCCATGTAAAGGTTTTGCTGTACTTGTCTGTGAAAGAGCTACATGAATATATGATGTGTACAGGTACCTTAAATTTCTTTCCAAATGTTTATGTACCAGATGGGTAGCCTAGAACTCATCACGGATTGCGTGCATCCCTTACATCCCATTATGCTGGGAATACACATTATATAACAGTGATATGTTGATTTTCAGGTGCCTGTAGGGACAGAAATTGAAGGAATGAACATTCTGGGACTCGTCCTCTTTGCACTGATATTGGGAGTAGCCTTGAAAAAGTTGGGTCCAGAAGGAGAAGAGCTGATAAGATTTTTCAGTGCATTTAATGAGGCCACAATGGTTATTGTTTCTTGGATTATGTGGTAAGTCCACCAAGCCAACTTTACTAACAAAACAATTGTTTCAGAATTATTTTTTGCCCTACTGTTCCAGGCATACTGCCGTAATTAGCAATCGGTCTCAGGCCAGTGATAGAGGCTGCTAAATCCTCTAGTTGGCCTGCAAGTCATAATCGTATGTAGCAGAAGAACTAATGAAAGGTTTTCCTTTATTGTTGGAAGGATTCCTTAAGAATAAGATGATGAATATATTGCCCAGCTGCATTACAAGACCCATGGGATCTGCAATCTATTGGGAACCAAGCAATAAATGCTGTAATTCTCTGCGGTGCCACCACTGGTGAAATTGTGCATTACATGGTGCCTTTAAAAATCGATATTATTGTGCAATACATCAGATCAGGCACAATAATGTGTTATGCCCCAGTGATCATTTCTCAGTCTGTCTCAGATACCCAAAGATAAATAAGTTAAATGACTCAATTATGTAACTATTAAGAAGTCTTATCTGCACATCATATGTTATATTCCTGTAATTTCCCTGATGATCAATAAGGTGTATCTTATCTTATAACATGTAAATGTTGATTCTTGCTGTATGGACAATGGTCACATTGTATTTTGTAATTTAGGTACGTTCCTATTGGAATCATGTTTCTTGTCGGAAGCAAGATTGTTGAAATGGGAAACCTTGTGCTTTTGGTGACCAGTCTGGGGAAATACATCATGGCATCTATTCTGGGTCATATTATCCATGGAGGGATCGTTCTTCCACTTATTTATTTTGCTTTTACTCGCAAGAACCCCTTCACATTCCTGTTAGGATTGATAACTCCTTTTGCAACAGCATTTGCAACATGTTCAAGGTAAGCGAGCACTGAATCTGTTAACCTTTTCATAATGTCTACTTTTTGTGAAAGGCATTTTTTGGCACTTACATATTTTATTGGTATAGACGCAAGTCAATCCCTTGAGATCAGCTCCCAAATGGATCACCATGTCCGTTATATTGTTTACACAGGTGTAGTGGCCCATCCATAAGGTGCCTGCAGCCTAGACTGACTTGGCACCTGTGCCTGGTTCTGGTATTGCAGCTTAGCCCCATTTCCACTACAGCTTATTTCCACTTGGCAGCTGTGTCTGGTCCTGCAGTTTAGCCCCATTGGCAGCTGTGCCTGGTTCTGGCCCTGCAGCTTTGCCCCATTTAGAAGCCCTGCCTGGTACTGCAGCTGCGTCCCATTGACAGCTGTGTCTGATACTGCAGCTTCATCCCATTGGCTGTTTTGCCTGGTACTGCAGCTTAGTTCCATTTGGCAGTTGTGCTTGGTACTATACCTTATTTCCATTTTAGCTGCTGTACCGGATACTGGAGCTTAGTCCCATTGGCAGCTGTGCCGGGTACTAAAGCTTAGCCTCATGTAGAAGCTGTGCCTGGCACTGCAGCTTGTTCCCAATGGCAGCTGTGCTTGGTACTATAGCTTGTTTCCATTTTAGCTGCTGTACCTAGTGCTGCAGCTTAGTCTCATTGGCAGTTTTGTCTGGTACTGCAGCTTAGCTCCATTTAGAATCTGTACCTGGTACTGCAGCTTAGCTCCATTTAGAAGCTGTACCTGGTGCTGCAGCTTAACCCCATTTAGACGCTGAGCCTGGTACTGCATTTTAGTCCCATTTGGCAGCTGTACTTGGTACTATAGATTATCTCCATTTGGATGCTGTACCTGGTACTGTAGCTCAGTTCTACCTGGCAGCTGTGCATGGTACTGCAGCCTTGTCCCATTTGGCATCTGAGCCTGGTAATGTAGCTTAGTTCCACTGGGTGTCTGTGTAAATAGTAAAGGAGATGTGACACTGTAGTCACTTTATTCTATAAATGTGGCTCCGACAGAATGATGGGCCCCAAAGATCCATCAGAGTCAACTCCAATGAGATGTGACTTTGAGCTAATGACTTGTTCTAAGGTCTCTATAACTGGATCTTACTAATTATATGTCCGGTGTGCGCAATGCTAACAAACTATAAGAAGACATGAAATGTAGATATGCACTTGTTCAGGATATAACGTTTTGTTTTATACTGATCTTTTTCTTAGCTCGGCAACTCTTCCAACCATGATCAAATGCATAGAAGAAAACAATGGCATTGACAAGAGGATCAGCAGGTTCATCCTTCCCATCGGGGCCACAGTGAACATGGACGGAGCAGCTATATTCCAGTGCATGGCAGCAGTATTCATTGCCCAGATGAATAACTATGACCTAAATGCTGGACAGATCTTCACAATTCTGTAAGATATACTAGTCTTTCCATTTCAGCAAATCAAAAAATTTTGAAGAAATTAATATTTGCAGAAAGACCATTTAGCAGGCACAGCCGTGACATTGACGTCTATATTGGCTGTTACACTTATCAAAACTGGACAAAAAAAACGTTTAGGAAAAATGATCTTTCTGGAAATGTTATTTCGGGAATGATAGTCTTTTTTTCTGTGAACAATCTGTTAAATCAATGTCTAAAATTGATAAAGCCTTTCTAGGCAATGAAGGTTGTCATTAGTCAGCTAAACATATAATTTGAAGGAATTAGGGGGGTTTAATTTAAAGGAAATCCTATATTTAATATAAGCTGAGTAGGCATTCAGCCACCCTACTGAATTTGTTATTTTAGGCATTTAACTAAGTTTGGCACCCACTTTTCTAAAAGTGGACAACCCCTTTTAAGCAGTACGTTAGTGAAGAGTGAGCACTACCATGCTCGGTGCTTGGTATTTGTAACACGCAGTTGGATCCTCAGATGGGCGCAACTTGAGTACCTGAATATAATGGACGTCAAAAGAGGAACTCAAGAATTTTCCTGATCATCTTCTGGAAAACTGCGTGAGTTCCCCATTGACTTTCATTATACTCAGGTACTCAAGTCACCCCCATCTGAGGATCCAATTACCGTATATACTCGTGTATAAGCCGAGTTTTTCAGCCCAAAATTTGGGCTGAAAAGTCCCCCCCTCGGCTTATACACGGGTCTATACGGGCTGCTGTGGTGGGGGCTGCTGTGGTGGGGCTGTGGAGGCTGGAGGAGGCGGGGGAGGCTGCTGTATGAGCGGCCCACGTCACGTGGGGCCGCTCATTATATATGCACTGCTTCCCCCTGTCAATCAGCGGCAGGGGGAAGCAGTTCATATAAGCCCCCCAAAAGCTGGCACTGTCCCCCTTGTAAGGCTCCCCCCCCCCCCGCTGCTTATACATTACCATTCCGGTGTTTGATCGGCACCGCTCCTCGATGCGTCTTCATCCTCCCGTCCGCGCTGGCTGCATCCGGGTTCTCCGGCTGTCGCAGCGATATGACGTCATCGCGCGACCGCCGGAGATTCGCCAGCGCGGACGGGAGGATGAAGACGCACCGAGGAGCGGCGCCGATCAGAACACCGGAATGGTAATGTATAAGCAGCGGGGGGGGGGGGGGCCTTACAAGGGGGGACAGTGCCAGCTTTTGGGGGCTGTTGGTACCCCCTGGGGGCTGCTGGGTACCCCCTGGGGGCTGTTGGTACCCCCTGGGGGCTGTTGGTACCCCCAGGGGGCTGCTGGGTACCCCCTGGGGGCTGCTTGGTACCCCCAGGGGGCTGTTGGTACCCCCTGGGGGCTGTTGGTGCCCCCTGGGGGCTGCTGGGTACCCCCTGGGGGCTGCTATATGTACCCCTGGGGGCCTGCTGTATACCACTGGGGCTCCTGTATACTACCACTGGGGCTCCTGTATACTACCACTGGGGCTGCTGGGGCTCCTGTATACTACCACTGGGGCTGCTGGGGCTCCTGTATACTACCACTGGGGCTGCTGGGGAATCTGTATACTACCACTGGGGCTGCTGGGAAATCTGTATACTACCACTGGGTTTGCTGGGGAATCTGTATACTACCACTGGGGCTGCTGGGGAATCTGTATACTACCACTGGGGCTGCTGGGGAATCTGTATACTACCACTGGGGCTGCTGGGGAATCTGTATACTACCACTGGGGCTGCTGGGGAATCTGTATACTACCACTGGGGCTGCTGTATACTACCACTGGGGAGGCCTGTATACCACACTGCTGGGGGCTGTATACCTGTGCTGGGGTCCACCCTCGGCTTATACACGAGTCAATAGGTTTTTCCAGATTTTTGGGCAAAAGTAGGGGGGTCGGCTTATACACGGGTCGGCTTATACACGAGTATATACGGTACTTGTTACGAGTATGAGCACCCGAGCAAGGTAGTGCTTAATCAATAGTTACCTTCAAATGGTATATGCAGATTGTGAACTGACCAGAAACCTGTCTAACAAGTCTGAACTATGACGCCCGTTCAGCAATTGTAACAGAATCTCACTGAATAGCGGTACTATAGCTTCTGAGCGTAGATTCTTAGGTAACAAAGATTATTATGCAATTAATCCCTTAGGCTACTTTCACTTTTGCGTTTGGGAACACAGCGTATCATACGTATGCCAAAACGCAGACATAATTCTGTGAGCGCAGCGTCAATTATCTGCATGCGTTCACAGAATTATTGCTCATAGGAATGTATTGCCGGCCATAGAAACCTATTATAAAGCAGAGAGAGAGATAGAGAGAGAAAGAGAGAGAGACAATTATTTTACTGCCACCTAATCAAGAACTGCACCATATGCCTGTCACTGGCCAAGCGGACTAGTACAGATGGGGGTTTATGGTTGGCTTATATTCCTAGACAAGGATGTTTAATGGGAACCAACCAGCAGGATTTAGGGCTTCAAAGTGAAGCCAGTGCCTTAAAGGCATTGGGATACTGAGTGTGATTATACCTTTACTTCAATGATTACATGTATGATTGCTGAAATAAATGTTACCAAACACCAGGAAAACTGTGCAGCACATTTGCATAAGAGCAGCAGTACGTCACTATGTGGGTTTCTTTTATTGCTCCCTTGTTTGCTCTGAGCCAAATCCTCCCCCCTCTCTCTCCCTCTATTTGCTGTTTGTGATCATCATAAGCAGGAGAAGGCCCTGCACCCTCCAGTCTCTGTATGATCTGTCTCCTCTCACAGACCAGGACAGATCCCTGCCATTGTCATCACACATCACAGATGACAGATCACATGACAATACTGGGGATCTGTCCATGGAGCATGCTGGCAGTTGTAGTGTCACTGGCTCAGGATCTGCAGATCCAAAGACACCACAACTCCCAGCATGCTCCATCACACAATCTGCAGATTCAGTGACACTACAACTCCCAGCATGATCCATCACACAATCTGCAGATCCTGAACACACCGAGACATAGATACCAGAGACAGTAAACCCCCAGCATGCTCCATCACACAATCTGAAAATCCAGAGACCCAACCCCCAGCCTTCCCATAACAAAATCTGCAGATCCTGACCAGTGCCGCCACAACTCCCAACATCTCCATCACACAATCTGCAGATTCAGAGACCTACAACTCTCAGCATGCTCCATCACACAATATGCAGATCCAGTGACACTACAACTCTCAGCATGCTCTGTCACACAATCTGCAGATCCTGTTCCAGTGATACTACAACTCCAGCATGCTCCATCACACAATCTGCAGCTCCTGAGACACTACAACCCAGCAGAAGCGGAATGGGAGCATGAAGTTGGGGGGGGGGAGTATGAATGATGATTTGCAACAGGACACAAGCCTGTAGAATGACAGGAGAGAGGAGGGGGGTTGGCTAGATCAAATAGGGAGTACTAAATAACCAACCCTCATAGTGACTCTGTCAGCACTATGCAATTTGCCTGTGTACTGTTTTCCTGCTGTTTGATAACAGTTTTCTCTGCAATCATACATGTAATCATTGAAGTAAATGTGTGATTGCCCTCATTATCCCAGTGCCTGTAAGGCGCAGGCTTTACTTTATAGCCCCAAATCCTGCTGGTTGGTTCCTCTTTAATGGTCAGAAATTAATGCATAGGATAGCTAACTACATTTGGCGAAATACAGTTTTCACGGTACTGTGAGAAAGTAATTTGCAATGTACATATTCTTAAAAAATTCCTAAAAAAAATTTCTTAGATGCTCTTCTATGTTTCCAATATTGTTAAACAAATTTCAAATATTCACAGTGTAACTGCCACTGCCTCCAGTGTTGGTGCCGCTGGGATTCCTGCAGGGGGCGTTCTCACTATTGCAATTATTCTAGAGGCCATTGGACTTCCCACAAATGACTTGTCATTGATACTGGCTGTTGACTGGATAGTGTAAGTATGTCAAAGGGTTCTAGAGAAATAAAACTTTTAATCATTTCTTTTCTGTCCAATGTATCCACAATGAAAAATTAAACAGCTTTGCAAACAGTCATGGGTAAAACGCTTCAACCATTTTGTATTTACAGCTCCCATGCAGAACCTGTGGTCAAAGATTAGAAACAAACTGGCTTGTGTTCTGTTCCTGCAGTCACGACCCACCTACTTGTTAATCTACACAATGGAAGAGTAAATGCCCCCATAGGCATGAGACAAATATGGGCCAAAGAAGGGTCATTTATCAGTAATAATGGTCAACTAACCTTCTCAGTCTTATCTGCCATGTTGGATTTTTTTTACTATACAGTCATTGCTTATTATCGGTAGAAAAAAATCCAACAAACCGAACTTGTCTTTTGACGTGGCAACCGGTTAAAGCGAACATTTGTTTGCTTCACCGATCCAATGGCAATCATTCGTTATGTTTGTTTCAACAAAATTAATATCTTGTGTACGGGGCCATAAAAAACAATATTTATTCATTTATATAGCGCTATTAATTCTATTGCACTTTACATACATCAGTAATGCTGCCTATTAGGCTACAATCTAAATATCCTATTGTAGGATGCTTACACACCAACTTCTGTGACCAACTGAACAACTTACTGTGCAGTGAAACATGAACATTGTTACATTGTACACAACCCCAATGGAGCAATTGTCCATGATTTCACTGCAACAGATTGTCAGAATTGCACAAATGGTTGTAAATGGCCCTAACAATGTGCAGCATCTGAACTAGGACTCCAGAATATTTGTTTGTAGTCTGAAACTATGAGACAGAAAAGCAGTAGATTTCTAACCAAGATGTAAATGTACAAAACAAGAGTTAGCCACAAAAAATAGGAACAAATGGACTGAAGTAGATGATAAGAAAATCCACCAGCCACTTTGAATCTACCAGTCACTTTAATTATAGGGTAATAATAAAGAAGTCAGGAAATTCTCAGTTAATAGTTGGTGTAGAAAAGGTTAGTGACTAAGAATAAATCTGAATTTTTGCACTGGTAAATTAGGTTTTCATTGATTTAAAAAGCAATAATGTCGTTACTTTAGACATATTGTCCATGATTAAGAGACAAAATTCTCAATTCTGCTGCCCAATATATAATTTCTCATTCTTATGGCCCCTTTACACACGGCTACATTTCTAGCTTATCCACAGGTAACTTACTGGCTGCAGTGAAATCATGGAGACATTATTCCATTTATACACAGCAACAAGATAGAACCTTGTCTCCATGATTTCGCTGCAGCCAGTAAGTTACCTGTGGATAAACTAGAAATGTAGCCGTGTGTAAGGGCCATTACTGTTTCTCAAGAAATCCAACTGGTTTATAAAGTCTTACAAACAAAAGTAATCAGATCTCTACCAGAAAGAAGAACATTTTCTCTAATGCTTAAAGGTAGCTACTTTTTTGTATGTCAATGTCAGAGCCCTTGAAAAAGGCTAGGGGTATTAGCCAAGCACATAATTGTACATAGATGTTTGTGGTTGTTGCATCTCATCAGCATGCAGGACATTGGTTGGCTAGACAAGGCTTGGCTCACTTCACATTATTGTCAAACATCAGAAGATCCATTGGGGCTGTCATCTAAATTCTTGAAAGGCAAGATTAAGGTGCAACCCTGATTGAATTTAATAAAGCAGATGGAGTCACTTTGTGCTCTGTCTGACCTTATTTTCATTAGTATCCCTCTTTTTGAGGAACACAAAAAAAATGCAGTCAACCCGTCTCGAAAACAACAGACCCTGCCGATAATTAGGTCAGACAGACAGAGGACAAGTTGACTCTGCTTCATGGCCCCATTGGTGGATCCCATTTTCAAGGTTTCAGATGGAAAGTCCAACGGTGCCACTAACGTATGCCAAAAACATGATGTGACATTGACCTAACATACCTTTGATGAAATTCTCAGGGTCTACTAATAAAGTTCCCTAAAGGCCATGTAAGGGTACTTTCACATCAGCGGTTTTTGCCGATCACGGCAGATGCGGTGAAAAAACACCGAGGTCAGACGCGTTTTTTTTGCGGCCGCACCTGCGGCAAGTGCCGTGTCCGCACTTGCCGCACTGCCGCAAGCCCGCATAGACATTGTATGGGGCCTGCCGCAACTGTGCCGCAATTGCAGCGGTTATGTGGTAATCGCGGCAGTTGCGGTTTTTTCACCGCATCTGCCGCGATCGGCAAAAAACGCTTATGTGAAAGCAGCCTAAGAACAAATGCCAAATATAAAACAAAACAAATATATCACAAAACAAATATATCAAATTATGGGTCTTTTCGACAGGTCTCATTTCTAGTACTATCTGGTGCAATTACCCAATAAAAAAATCAAGAGCAGAAACTAAATATTGTAACTTTTAAAACTTTCAAAACACCCATACTTTAACAAATATAAATTCGAATATATTTATAGCAGGAGTCCTGGTTATTCCAGCGTGGCCAAGAGTACAAGTTGGACAATGTAGCGTGATCCAGAATATTGGAGTACCAATCATCAGTATATGTTGCTGTGTATAGTCTTGTTGGTAAATTCTTGTACCGCTAAATCCTTCTGTCTAACATGTCCTTGTATGTATAGGGATCGGACCACCACAGTGGTAAATGTTGAAGGAGACGCTCTTGGAGCAGGAATACTCCATCATCTCAACCAAAAAGAAGCAGCGAAGATCCAGCAGGAGTTGAATGATGTTTATGTGGAAGCCGTGCCAAACTGCAAGTCGGAAGAGGAAACCTCCCCTCTTGTGATGCACAGGGACCAACTCTCAAATCCTCACAACATGTCGGTGCCCGAATCTAAGGAGTCCGTCTTGTGATGTGCCATGTGGTCCTCACTATTGTGGTTAGACTGCTGGTCGGTCCTTAAGGCCAGACACTGCCAGTATGAGCTGCTAGAGTAGCGACTCCTTCCCAAATCCTCAACAGATCCCCACACAGTGTAATCTATGAAGATAACCACTAATAAGTCTTACTGCTGCTGAATGACGTCCATATTACAAGAAAATAGTTTTGTCCAATGGGCCTCATATTCCATCACTGTATGACAGAAAAACCAATTGGATTTCTTACAGTGCAGAAAGCTTCATTGTGATTGGTTGCCAATGTTTCTGTCAGATCATTTTGATAAATAAGGCCCAAAGTCGATGGCAAATCTCAGAAATTCATAATATCTTGTTCTGTGAGTTAATCAACGTATTACCTGACTTCCAGATAGTAACGATAGTAGTTATACCAAGGTCTTAAAGGTTTATTCCCAACCTCACAGATGGATCTTTGTTGGATAGTGCTTGTAAAAACACTCACTTTTGCAATTTACTGCTTATTTCAATTTGCAGCCATTCTTGAGGTTGTATCACTTTCCTTTGTGTACAGGTTGTTGCCTTGGAGACCGACCACCATTGCTGACTAGCTTGTAAGCAATGCTCTGACTTTTGGCTGGGATTAGGAGGTTACAGAACGCTCCAAAGATCATGGCCAGATTCAAATCCGTGCTGAGAAGGTCAGGAGAACAGACCGTGTAAGCGCTGCATGTTTTGCTGTCTAGCAGCGGTGGTCGGTTTCCAAGGCAATGAGCTGTAAACAAAGAAATGTGTTAGGCTATGTGCCCATTGTGTGTTTATGCTGCATTTTTTTTGCTGCGTTTCTGCACCAAAAACGCAGCACCCACAGCTTTAACATTACAGTCAATGTGATTTTCCAAAACCTGTACCCACATGTGCAATTGTGGGTGCGTTTTTGTTGCAGAAATCGCCTGTATTTTTTTAATGTTCCTGCAATTAACATGCCCGTTTTTGGGCTGCATTTTCCCTATAGACTCTATTCTACTGGATGGGTACTCCCACAGACTGTTTGTTGTGCTTTTTTACAGCGATTTCCAAAATAAAAATGCTGCAATATTCACCCTTCTCAGTGATGCCATGGCGATCCCCAGTGCACCGCCAGATGCTGTGTTTATCGATCTTCCAGGACCTTGAACCATGTGCTCAGCCTGTAAGATGGTGCACAGGATCTGGAAGATCAATAAACATAGCATCTGCTGGTGCAAGGAGGATTAAACACCGGGTATTCTGTGGTTCACTGGGGAGGGTGAGAAAGTGTTTGTGTGTGTCTGTCTCTGTTGTGTGTCTGTTGTGTGTGTGTGTCTGTCTTGTATCTGTTGTGTGTCTGTCTCTGTATCTGTGGTTCTCTCGTGTGTGCTCTGTGTGTGTCTGTTGTCTGTCTCTGTGTGTGTGTGTCTCTGTGTGTGTTTGTCTTTGTGTGTTCCCTTATTTGTGCATGCAATTGTAGAAGCACAAAACACAGCTGCTTTTGGTTTAGACAGCTGCATTTGTGTAGCTGACAAATGCTGCCCAAAAAGATAAGCACAGTGGGCACATAGCTTTAATATCTCAAGAATAGCTGAAAGTTTTAGTAAGTAGTGGTAAACTGCAAAAATGCTTGTATTTACAAAGACTGTCCGAAATATACCCATTTATGAAGATGGGAATAACCTTTTAACAATTAAGTAGGCCTAAAGGTCTTTTTACTTCTTAGGATGTCGCCACTATTATAAATGGCACTTAGTACACACTGATTTTATAATCGGTTCGGGAGCTTTATGGTGCTCCTATAGCAGCTTTAATAGCTTAGAAGCTGTCTCATTATAAGGAATAGTTTTCCAAAGGGCTCTAGTATCCATACAAATATGTGACATTTTACTTGAAGTTGTCGCCAGGATAGTCCATACATTGGTCATTTCCCATTATCTGAAACTGAGGATGAAGTTTGTAGGATTGGACAAATGGGACCCGGATATGGGATATTTTGTATGTCCACTTATGGTTACTATTGATATGTTTTACTGTAGTCAGCATTCCTGTGTTTCCACAGCTTGTGTTACTTTCTACACATATGGTTGTGGCCAGGGCAGAGACACGTCAGTGTTATTGGAGTCTGTGTTGTCCCTTGTAACCTACTGTCTCATGAATGCTTGTACTTGTGCTTTGTTCTGTCTCATTTTTCTCTAGTTTGTTACATGTCTTAGCAAGATGTACAGTTATTTTGCAGAAATTAGTTCACTCCATTAGAAATGCATTTCCCAGTTGTTGGGATATTTTTTATCCTTTTTCTTTGCTGATTTTTTTAAAGAGGATTTTGTAGAGATATAAGACCTTCAGTTGTTCTCATACCCCCAAGATTCTATTTCTTGCAAAATTCCGTCCAATTGTCATAACAGGAAATTTAAAATTAATTAAAAGGGCGTTATCCAGTTTCCTAAAATCAAACACTGCTCACATCTATATCCTGATGATCCAACTCTACACGTTAGCACTCTTTCTGGTCTTTGTTTTACAGAAGGAAACTGGTAGGTCTGGCCAAAGTGATTGAGTGCCATACCGTATTGGCATCCATGCCAGGCACTGAGACATGATGACCACATACAGGCACTTGCTGTGTTTTTTTGCGGGAGATAGAATAGGTCAATAGTGTTTCCTCATTTTTTTCAAAACTGGATCACCCCTTTAACTGTTCAGTGTAATCATGATCTGTTAATCAATTTTTCATGTTGAAATAGGCATATTATGTCGCTGCAGAGTGGATTAAAATGTTTTTAGCAATCAACATATTTGACACCTAATGAGTTGTTTGGTAAGTCCAAGTGGGTGATAACAGAGTTTTCACTGGGGGTATGTACTTTCCCTGTATGAGTTGCCCAATCATAATAGGCAGAGCCATAGAAGAAAAGAACACGCCACACAATAGCTTAGGGTTTCTCAGTGTGTGAGATGTAAGGATACAGGTCTGATCTCCTGCTTGATTAAAAATGCTGGGAGTTCAGGGTACAGATGGCTCACACCATTCAGGTAAGGTCCCTGTGGAGGAAGGGGTAGCACAGCTGAGTTTAGCTGTCACATTCTAAACCCTTCTGCCATCTCTCTTCCTCCCATAGCACTGTCAGCCCTTCTGCACTGCCCCTTCCCTCAAACTGCTTGTCCAGAGCTATTTGCTTTGAACACAACAGACGTAAAGTGGTATGCAAATGTTTTGGCACCCTTGGTCAAAATGACTGTTATTTTGAACAGTTAAGAAAGTTGAAGATTTTAATGATTTCAAGATAACACATTGCCTTTGTATTTTAGGTAAAAAATATTTTCATTTTTAACATTTTAAAAACTACAAAAAAGGAAATTGCCACTGTAAGTGTTACTCATCTGTGGACAGACAGTGTGGGAGAAGGGGCAGTACAGCGAGCTGACAGTGCTATGGAAGGAAGAGAGCTGATAGAAGGGTTTGTCATGTGACACAACTAAACTCAGCTGTACTTTCTAATCAGTTAGACCAGAAGATCAGGACTGCATCCTTCAATCTATGGTGGGGGCGTGTTCTTTTTCTGCTGTGTTTCTGTCTGCTTATGATTGGGCAACTCATACAGGGATAAGAAGTACACGCCTCCACTGAAAAATATCTGGTAACACTCACTTTGAACAAACCTAAGTTGACTCATCTAGTGCCAATTTTTTTTGTTTGTTAATATCTCTGTAACGTAGAGGCAAAATATGAGCAAATCTGCATCCATTCTTACATCAAGTATCCAGTTCAACATGAAAAATTTGATAAAATGTCCCCTTTAAAACTGGATTAGCCTTATATTTATAGCAGAGAATGAGAAGTGTAAATTATGCAGCAGTCATGATGTCAGATTTCTTTGTAAATACTTTTGGCTTGAGAACCTGTTTAAAGTCTGTGTTACCTATGTCCTATGATCATGTTAACATATGAGATCAATCTACACAAAAACTGAGCTATTTTGTAAATATATTGCGTTAGATTGTGTTATCTTTTACTTATCACCACTTACAGTTTATACTACAGTATATGACAGAACTGTATTCACAATTCTGCAGGCTTCAGAGCTGATCTCCCAGCCTTCCTTGCTGGGTCTAGGTCTGAATAGCGCTAACTAAGGCCGCGTTCACATGTTGAGTATTTGGTGAGTATTTTACATCAGTATTTGTAGTCAAATCCAGGACTGGAACAATCAGAGGAAAAGTATAATGGAAACACGCCACCACTTCTGTATTTATCACCCACCAATGGTTTGGTTTACAAATACTGATGTGAAAAACTGACCAAAATCTAAACATGTGAACATGGCCTAACTGTGATAAAAGATGACTCACTTTCTGGAAAGTACAGCTGTTACACCACGCTTCAATATAAGAGCTCAGCTATACTGTTACAGATGTGTCTACTGATAAACCTGCTGACTGTTTCCAGAAGTAACCAGCAGAATTAAGAATGAAGCTCTAGAGTAAGGCAACGCTCCAGTGGCTTGTTTATTGCATGCTGTAGTGGTGCTTTAAATCTAATTCCACCACCCCTATCATATACTCACCTTCCGCTGCCTTCATCTTTTCCAGTGGTGCTCTGGTTGGTTTGCGTGAAAATATCTGCTGGCAGCTCAGGTGTTATATGGAGCATGCCGGAGGTCACTTTTCAACACATCTCTATGATAATAATATTATTTATGCATTTATATAGCACTATAAATTCCATAGCACTTTACATACATTTGCAACACTGACCCCATTGGAGCTCACAATCTAAACATCCTATCAGTATGTCTTTCAAGTGCGGGAGGAAAACCACACAAACAATGGAGAACATACAAACTCCTTGCAGATGTTGTCTTTGGTGGGATTTGAACACACAGGACCTCAGCACTGCAAGGCTGCCGTGCTAACCACTGAGCCAGTGCACCACCCTGATGAGAGCCTCTTTCTGACTCTCATGGAGGCGCATTGAGCGCTGGTGATATAACCTCTGACTTCCGGACAGTCAGAAGCTATGGGCACAAGATGGCGCCATGGGATAATATTGATTGAATCTACATTAATAAATAACACTGGCATGAAAGTCCCATACAATGTGAATATGGTGTCCTACATCATCCATGGAAATCTGTATTATTTCCACCTCGAATCTGACAGCTACATGTTTATAAATGTGCCACCCAGTGTCTTTGTAGGTTCCAATGAATAACGCGAGTTCTGCCAAGTTTTGTCCTTCCTGGATTGGACCTTTGCTCGTTTGTTCACATTCCAATCCACTGTGTATTTCTTTCATTGGAAGTCACTTTTGACCTGGCCGTTTGTCAAAGGAATGTCACCGATAAAGTGACCTTAAAAGTAAAGAATTGTGTGATGATGATGGGAGTGCATGTTCAGGACCCTGCTATCCATTTTCTGTGTCCTTGTATATATATGTATACAATGTAGCAATCACAAATTAAACATGTGTTGCATTCAAAATAAACAAAACTTTGGTATAGTACTGGTGCTTTATTTACACATCAATAGTGTCCGCCCATGTGTACAGGCTTCTGCACTTTGCTTCCTTCAGATTTTTTTCCGCAATAAAAGTAGGTCACGACCATACAATTGTAATGGAGCTGAAATAAAGCACCAGGGCACGTCTACAAGGCCTTTCTGTATCTCATATTGTACCAATGCCTCCATTTCTGCTAGTAAAGGGGTTGTCCACTCTTAGGACAACCCCTTCTGATTCCACATTTCCCCAGGTAGAATAAAAAAATTTTATACTCACTTCCGGTGCCGTTCCATTGGTGTCCATTCTCACATTCCAAAGGGTCACATGAGGTTATGATGTCACACGAGACCCGCGTCCAATTGGCTTCTCTCTCCCCACATTTGGACACAGGAGCAAACAACAGGAAGTGAACGTCAGCCACAGTGCTCATCTACTGTTGATTAATTAATATGTCCGAAGGTGGGGACAGAAGCCAGCTGGTGATTGGACACGGGACTCATGTGACGTCACAACATCACATGAACCTCTGGAATGCAGGAATGGACACCAATGCCCCAGCACCAGAAGTTAAGTTTTTTGTTTTATCTAAACTGGGGAAAACATGCGGAATCAGATTGGGTTGTCCTAATAGTGGACAACCTTTTTGAGTGATTTTGACAAAAAATTGTGGCATGCTTCATCATTTTGAGGCCATTCTGCTTGGAAGTCCTCTATAAAAGTGAGTTTATATCACCAGACTTGCAGCATTAAACGACCACGTATGCAACACAAAAGATCACTTCATCCAACGAATGAGCATTTTGCGCTACTGTATGTGACTGCAGATTTGATAATCTTCACATCGTGCATAGCGAATGCTGTGAGGATTCTCCGATGTCGGTGGGAAGACCAAACTGTCATGTGATCGCAAATATTTGATATGCATACTCCCAGCCACATTCCGATTAGACATGAGCGGACTCACTTGATTCACTTCAATTGAGCAAGGCCACACATGTCTAGTTGGAATGTAACCAGAAACAGGCATCTCACATACTTGCCATCACATGACCGCTCGCTAACGGCACCAGAGAATCCCCACAGCATGCGCGGCACGCAAAGTGAGGCCTTACAAGTCTGCAGTCACAGAGTGACTGCTGACTTTCGTGAAAAGCCTGGACATCCCCTTTAAGGCCGCATTCATATGTCATTGTATGGGCTACTATCCCTGGGATTCTGATGGTGGGTTTACACGTCGCGATATCGGCGTCCAACTCCAACCCAACTCCGACAAAAAGTCACGTGGGTCGCGAGTTGGACCCGATATCGTGTGCGCGTTGTACGGTTTGAGCGTAGCAACGCGATGCTGGAACGATGCCAAAACATATTGGAGTTGAATAGCAGAGCTATTCAACTCCCCGATATCGCAAGGCCGTTGTACCAGCATCGCTGCGTGTGACAGCCCAACTCCGATCTGTACTCGCACCTCACCCATTAACTCCCATGTTGAATGGTCGTTACTGGGTTGGTGGGCGTACACATCGGAGGGACGTTGTTTCCCGATATCGCAGCGTGTAAACCGGCGATGCGATATCGGGAAAAGGGCTGAAAAAATGCGCGCTCCCGCGGCGTTGCCTCCGATATCGCGGCGATATCGGGACGTGTAACCCCACCATGAGTCTGGAAATTGCAATGTGTACTTGAAACATGGACATGTAAATGTAGCCTAATAGGTGAAAAACTATTCTGAATATGCCCTGCAGATACAGCTGCAAGGTTAGATAGGAGAGCTCTGATAGGATCACATGTGGCAGTCAGCCCATTACGTGTGCCCACATCATTGTGGTTTTTACATTTTATAATAAACAACTAACTATACAATTTACATTGAATTTCTAATAATCCAGTTGAAGGCTGCTGCAACTTTCATGAAGTGATTGCATCCTGCTCACATCCCGTCTTCACATTGCTCTGTATATTACGCTACCCTTATGGCCACTTTACACACACCAACTTATCTGTCCAACTTCTGAACAACTTACTGGTTGCAGTGAAATCATGGACGCATTGTTACATTTGTACACAGCCACAAAATGGAGCAATGTGTCCATGATTTCACTGCAACCAGCAAGTTGTTCAGAAATTGGACAGATAAGTTGGTGTGTGTAAAGTGGCCCTTTTACTGCAAAGATCACGGTGCCTTAAATCAGGTGAATATTTGCAACTCAGATTTCCAGCCTTTGAATATAAAAATAAAGTTTTCATTTATTGCCAGCAAGCAGAAATGTGCAAAATAAAACAAAGCAGCATCACTTTTTATTGTACAATAATAAAGCTTTAGACTTGGTATACAGGTGGTTTTGGCCTTGAAACAGGTCATGCGGCAACAGATTACTGCGTCCTGCTGCTATATAACAGCCTAATGCAAGCAAATGGGGTTGTATTGCAAAACGCAACCTCACGACAGAGTGAGGAGACTACTGACATGTGCTGCAAAGGAAGGGAAAAAACAGGGAAAGGGTAAAAGGGGGACCCTGACAATAGGGAGAGGAGTGAACATTAAACATTTCCCTGAGAGTGCACCCTGCACTCCCTATCATTCCTAAATGGGTTCTTCCCCCGAGCGCAATCACATGCCTATGTCCTGGCTGACCCTGGGCTAGCCCTGGCTAGTGGATAGGGCAGCAGGACACTAGTTTTACTATTGCAGTAAAACAACACAGGGAGACACAAACAAAAGGGAATATAACAACAAAGGAAGCCCACAGCTTCCACAGGAAAACTGCTCATGAGAGGTCAGCATAGAAGAACTATAACTGGCACATCGAAGAGTAAGGAGTGAGTTTAAATAATGAAAAGGAGTGGCAGAAAGGAGCAGCAGCTGAGATTAGAAGTATATGCAATCTCAGCAGGATCAAATAAGAACTCGGAACCCCCTTCAGCACTAAATGAAAATGAATCTACTCATATTAATCGCCAAACCGATTCCAAAGAGGACCTGTGATCTGCTAATCGCTGTAACCTTCTAATCCCAGATATCGCAATGGTCTCAGCTTGACTCGACACACTCGGAACTGCAACGTACTGCGAACAGGAAGTCACAAACAGTTGGATTTTTTGTCAACTAGTCATAACCTAAGAGGAATTTGCTAACTTTCCTCAGAAGATGGGTTTGGCTATGTATCACATTTATAGCAGGTTATAACAGCCAGTGGGGCTAGTTATGAAATCTTGTCATGAAGCGTTCAATAATTTTCAGACTGGAGGAGTCATCAGTAAAATTTTATTTTGGGGAGAATTTGGAGAAACAATTTGTATTAATTGTGTTGAGATACTTACCATATTCTTAAGATTATAAAACGCATTTTTCCCGCCCAAATTGGGGGAAGTGAGGGTGGGTTTTATAATCCGAATCTTGCTTACCCGTGTGTTGTGGCAGATGGTTGAGCGGAGGTACAAGAGGATGTCAGTAGTGGGGCAATGATTGTGGGCCTGGAGCTGGGGGTGTCGTGGTGTGTGGCAGTGTTCAGCGGGCATTGATACTTCTGGGTACAGGCAAATGGCTGCAGAGGCAGAGCAGGCACACCTAAAGATCTCAGAGAGACGAGAGCTCGATCTGTGCCTGCACTGCGTCTATGGAATGGACGTCAAGAAAATTACTGCGGAGGAGGCGGCGCATGCGCAGATGGAGATTTCGGCTGTCTGAGATCTTCATCTGTGCCTGCCCTGCCTCCACAGCCATTTATTGGTACCCAGAAGTATCAATGCCTGCCAAACAACACCACCAAACACCGTGACACCCCAAACCCCAGGCCTGCAAGCACTGCCCCACTGCTGACATTCACCGGCAACCCTGCTTCCTGTCCGCAACATTGCCGTTGCCGACCCTTACCACCACAATCCTGCCTGCTTTGACCCTGTTGCTCCACCATCACCGTAGCTCCCCCGTAAGGTACACTTGCACATGAGACATGCCTGATTATAGGACGGATCCCCTATTTTTTTTTTGTTTTTACATTTTTTACGAATTTCTTCCTCTGAATTTTGCTGTCATTTTTGTTCCAAATTCATCAACATGGCGCATGTGGTTCATGAATTTTGTACGAAGTAAAAAATGGTTATTTTTCCAGCCTTTAACCGGATGTGCGACATTTTAGTGCGAAAATTAACACATCTCACAAAACTTTCACAAAAATTGTGCCATCAATTCTGATTTACAGAGACGCACAGGGCGGACTGGGGGATATTTGCGCCAAATTTTGTGACTTTTTGAAAAGTCTTTAATGATGAATGAGACGAAAACATCTGGAAAACCTAAACTCCAGCCACAGTGGTAAAATAAAAAAAAAAACAAATAGGTGAACACAGACTATAGACTTCAAAAGGGGAAAGGCAGGGGTGTAATACAATAGATGCAAGGGTTGTGATCATACCCGGGCCCTGGAGCCTAGGGGGGCCCCAAAAGTCCCTTTGGCCTATAGGAAATGCCAATGCTATTAAGGACTTGCAATAATTGGGGGCCCTGATGGAGCTTTTACATTGGGCCCATGAGCTTCAAATTACGCCACTGGGGAAGGGTGAACTGGTGCAAACATAAAAAAAGCAAAACACCAACACAAAAAATCCTGCAGGGATATGGTATTTTAACTGAGTATTGGTAAGTTTGGCTTTTTTTGTGATGATATTTGATGCTTAGCAAAAAATAGTACCAGGGGCGTAACTACAAAGGTGCAGGGGTTGTCATCGCACCCGGGCCCTGGAGCCTAGGGGGACCCAAAAGTCCCTTTGACCTATATGCTATTAAAGATTTGCAATAATTGGGGGCCCTGTTGGAGCTTTTGCATCGGGGCCCATGAGCTTCATGTTACACCACTGCATAGTACCATACCTGGGGTGTGTTAGCATTTTTGCTGAGCGGCGCCATCACTTCTTTTTTTTCCACTGAAAGTATTTCACAATCTTTGGGAAGAAGTTCCTTCTTCCTCCTGGTATGATCCATTCCTGAGATTGAAAAGACAACAAACAGATAGACCCAAAAGATGTTAGACGAGGTCAGAGCTGGAATGTCTCCTCCAGGATGTAGTTAGCAGCTGCAGATCAGCTCTTTTACATTCTTCTACATGAATTATCGGATGAATTATATCTTTATTTCAAGGCTGCGGCTGGTGGTAACCAAACATCATACCAGTTCACACATCGCTGTTCTCAAAGCAAAATCCTCCAACACTAATAGCAAACCATCATTGCTCCTGCGAAGTCTTCAATGTTGGACATAAGACTATAAAGCACAAAAACAAGCAGCTGCTACTATAGGACGCGCTGTTCTACATTACTTACTCGTTCTTTTGAAGGACCCTTCACTGAGTTTCAATGACTTCCTTTGTAAGAAAAGTCCAGAACACATTGCTCAAATGAGTGCGCCAGCTCTGGAACAGGGTCACCCCAATTATTACTGGATATTCCGAATAGAAAATATAGATAAATGCAAAATATCACTACCCACAGGGTAAGGCAGGTCATTAGTAGAGCTACTAGTAGACCAATATTATCAAAGGTGGTGGGAAACTGGGGGTTTGTCCACATATCTTGGTGTTTTTTTTTTACCTGTTCTATATATATCATCAACATATTCTGCACGTTACAGAGATTGTCACCATTCACATCAGTCCCAGTCTATTTTTTTCTATATTGAAGAAAACCTGTCAGATTCCCTATCTGTCCCTAACAGTGACTATACAGGAATACGTCGATGCAGATGGAACTTACGAACTCTGCAATGTATTTGTATTCCTCAACATCACATGTGCTAATGTGTCAGGACTAGTCTGGATGGGCGTCTCTTCACCTGGACTAGATATTTAATCACGCCCCCTGGTGAGCCCCCACACAATCCCTGGCTGAGTAGAACAGTTAGGGCTCATACACATGGGTGTTGAAATCAGATGGGTACAATGTGTGGCACCCTGCTCACACAGGTAATCACAGACTCACCTACAGCATGGATGGGTTTCCACAGTGGGTACACAAGCTCAAACAACACCTTCCACCCCAACCCAGTAGGGGGAGCTGAACATGCTGCTCTTAGGCAAGATCCCCTATAAATACTGGTGCTGGGGGCAGAGTTAGGCAGAGTGTGCAGTCACTAGGAGAACTGTGAAGATGTCCTGGTGGTCGGAGCCGCGTTAGGCACGAGCCAGAGACAACTGAACAGCCATCAGTCTAGCTATTGCAGGGACCCAAGAGTGGGGTCAAAGGCGAAACGTAGGAACAACGGAGAAGTAGCAGCCTGGGGACCAAGGAGCCGTCTTGGTTCACTCCAGAAAGCACCCTGGAACCGGAGCCCGAGTCTGTAGGAGAGCACCCAGCCCAGCAGAGAATACTGGTTCTCTGTGGAGACTTCAGTCTCCCGGGCATCTGTACAGCCAACAAGGGAGCCAGGCACCGCAAGAGAGTATATAGTGGCAGTCCAACGAGGGTTGCCCAACACAGCACAGGTGAGAGGAGAGCAGAGGAGGCCAGCCATGTTACATACAGGGCTGGGGCTTCACTCAAGGGAAAAGAGACAAGGAGGCCTTATACCCACTCACTGTGGAGATCCAGAAGTGCTTCCTGGACACCCAGCAGTGTACTGGACTTTTACCTGCAATTCAATCAGTAAAAGGTAAAGAAGTGATTTCCGGTGTGTGTGTCCATTCCTCTACCCTGACCCTGCCATCTATAGAGACTATTCCAACTGCCTGCCAGCAAGGCCAATTCCCTGCTTCCATCTCTAACCATCTATTACCAGAGCCTCGGGGATCCAGCTCCGCCAGTGGGGAGCTTCAACACCTAGCTGCCGTACATCATCCCTGGAGGCCCAAGGCAGCGCTGGTGCACTCACCAGAAGCCACAGGTGGCGTCACGTGAACTCTTTATTGCCATTCCCCAACTCTTACCTGAACACCAGGGCCACAGATCTGGGCAGGCCACCAGTGACATCCCAACCACAGCAGGGCCCAGACACCCGAGTTCCCATATACCCCTGGGGTGTGTCATAGCCAAGAAAATCTCTGACATATCTTAACAAATGAGTGAAAGCTGATGAACGTTTGCCTACAGCTTTTTTCTTATCCCAATTCTGGATGAGAAAAAAGTAGCAACATGCTGCGACCGGATGCAAGTCTCGTGTGAGACTCACCAATCCAAGTCAATAGGTGTGATAAAAAAATTGCATAGCACAATGACAGCATTTTTAGTATGGTCTTTCCTATGCTGGAAAGAATAGAATAAACAAATATAGGATAGATAGATGGTAGGATAGCTAGAACATCTTACAAGTGTCCCGCTGCTTGCTTCCAGGTCCATCCATTAAGCTTCATGCATATTCATTGCACTGACCGGCAACAGCCAATCACAGATGCTCCCTCTCTGAGTGCCACTGGGCAAGTAATTTTAGTTTTTAGGATATCTACTAGATACCTATCCGCTTGTTCACTTTGTGCATTGACTCAGCTGCAAGTGTCTAAATAATTTCTTGCTATGCAAAATAGGGAGTGCCCCCATCCCTTCCTTAGTGAGCCAGGCACATAAAATGCCATCTTCTGCAGCGTGTCCATATTGAACTCTGGCCCTTCTGTATCCTGCATCCATAAGTATTGTACATGGATCAGGTTTTAAATAAGGGGACCGTGCTGATATGGGTTACCTTGACGTTGGTAGAACGGCTTCGAACATTTTTTTGCAAAAAACTATTAACTAAATACCCTGTTATTAACATTGTTTTCCATCACCACTAGCTCTGTATTATTACAGCAGAGTATTTCTACACGTTTATGACCCACCCAGGGGTCTATGGGAACTCTGTATCCGGGCGTTTACTGTAAATGTACTGTTACATGGCACGACGTTGGAACGATGTCGGCAACGATCTCATGGGCGCGCGGTCATTTCCAACACCGTTTTGACATCGTAGGTGAGATGTCACATGTCTAGATATCGTGGACAACTCACCAACGATGTTGTGAGCAGGTATTGTTCGCACAACCCAGCAAACAATACCTGCTCATTGCTGTGAATGGGCGAAGTCGTAAACGACATCGTTATCGGGTGTCAAACACAACGATATACTAGGTTGGCAGATCGTTGATCGTGTGGTTTGAGAACATGTTCTCAAACCTGCGATCAGCGATCCAACGATTTATCGTTACAACTTTGCAGAGTCACACGCAATGGCGTCCTAACGATGTCGCTGGAATGACTCCAAACTCTGTGTAAGGGGCCTTTAGGGGGATGTCACAGGTGGCCTCCCCAGACCTGTACCCTGGGGTCACTTGGAAAAGGGGAAAAACAAAACAAACGGAAATAAAGTCTCGTGACGCCACCTGCAGTTTCTGGTGATCTCACCAGCGCCGCTATCAGGCCGCCAGGGATGGTGGTATTGCAGCCAGTTGATAACGCTCCCTGCAGGCGGAGCGGGATCCCTGAGGCAGTGTAGCTGCTGTGCTGGTTGTCGTGGTAGCAGCTCTGTGGATTAGCGAATAGAATAAGGCACTGGAGGCTTGCTGACACTGTACGAGTACTTTACTGGCAACAGTTCTTAGTAGTTCAGGTACACAGTTACACAGTCTTCGCGGGTACCCGGCCGGGAAGTCACTGGGGAGAATAAAGTCTCTTTGAAGCTCCCAGAGTGTTCCTTCCTTAGTGAAGGTACTGTCCTCTGTCTTTGCTTGCGCCTCCTTACTATCCTTGCGCTGTCCTGTATAACCCACTTGTCTACCAGGCTCATTGGTGGCTATGAGTTTACCCTTCTTCTCTAATGGGCTCAACCCGGTTTAGTGCTTACTGGTAGGGGCTGCTTGGCAGACCTGCGACCCACCGGTATTGACGGCTCAGGGATAGACTGGCCTGCACCGTGACTCGCAGCCGGTACCCCGTTGTGGACCAGGATTCTCCTGGGCTGTCGATAAGGTCCGGCACTGGGTTTCCTCCTTCTGTCTGGGTCGCCACTCCTTTTGGGCGCCCTCCCTGCGGTGTCCCTCTAGGACTTGTTCCTTGCTTCCTTCCTCAGACTAGACTCCTCAGGCTTAACTGATCCTGCCTGTTAGTTCCCGCTCCTTCTTCCCCAATGCTCCTCCCACCAGGACCGGTTCCCCTGGTAACGGCTGGCCAATTGGTCCCCTATGTTAGGTGTAGGGATGCTGGGATAAGAGCCTCAGGTTGACTTTACACTCCCCAATGACAGGTATACCGCACACTCAGTTATGGGTGCAGTCCCCCTATTGTGGCACACTGACCAGAGGGGCGCTACATTCCCCCTTGGTGAAACACACTCGTCCTCAAGTGTTCCTACCCCTACCCGGTACAGAGCTTTTTATATTTTCAAATAAACATTAACAGGTTTTATTTACAGGTATAAACAATTCTTCCCTTTATGGGAGGCATCAAGCTTAAACGCTGCAATACTTAAACTAGTCTTTGGCCTAACGGGGCCGGTACACACTGCAGGCCCAGCGGTAATTGTCCGTCACCAAGCATAGTGTCCTTTGATTGCTTTAATTCACACACGGAGTCTCTGGTTCAACATAATGAAGAGCAGATTTTCACGTATTGGTAATTATTTGCACTACTGTGTGTCCATGTCTTTAGGGTTTAGAAACACGTATGGCATACCACCCCCGTGGTCCTGCATGTCTCTCGTATGTTTCCCGGTCGTCTCTATACAATTCCCGGTCCGGGTAGCTCCTCTGGAGGTGGGACTCCACATCTCTCCTTCCCACAAATACCTCCCCATGAAGGCCCAGTTCCTGGATGATCCCATACCTGCTCTCCAAGTTAAACGTAGTCACGGTACCTGTTCGCCTTTGGTCAAGGGGTACCGATGGCTGGAGGAGGGCCTGGGCTGGGACCTGCCGATTCTTCATCTCCCTAGCCCACCACTCCTCTCGGTGGCGCTGTCGTTCTGCCTGGTCGGATGGGCTACGTCTATAGTCCTAGTCCAGTGGAGGGAAAACAGGTCGGAGGGTCCCTCTCTGACCCCCAGCGTAGGTGGCTGGACTGCTCACTCTCTCAAGCCGGTTCTCCTTGCTGCTCCACCATGCTGGTTGGGGACCGGTGGCTCCGGCCTCCTCTCCGTTGTCGTCCGGACTGCCATCCTCGGGATCCTCCTCCTCAGAGCTGGGTTGGTCGTCTGGCTCCTCCTGAATGGACTCCACGATCACCTCAAGCTCTCCAGGGACGTCTGGCTCTGCAGCTTCTCCCTCAGGGTCATCAGGCTCTGTTGAGGTGGTGCTGACGCTGACTCCAGGCAGGCCCTCGGGGTCATTCGTCTGTACCCCGACTTCTACCATGGTTGCAGGCTGCTGTCCACCGGGCAGGTTTCCACTGGTTGCCATGTGCTCGACCAAGGCCTGGTCTGTCACCTCCACTTCCAGCGCTTGCCTTTCCATAGCCCTGCGGGTTAACTCCAGGGCCACGTCTGTGCTCCATCTTCGGACGGCCCACTCTACTGTCTCGCAGATGTTCTCTCTCAGCTCCTGGAAGGCGGCTCTCCAGAAGGCTGCATCTCCTTCATGAGTGAGGAGGGAGACCGCCCCTGGATTGTCTGTTGCAGCACGGGCCTCTTCCTCTACTTCCTGCAACAGGTCTCACAGTCTGGTTCCCGGTAACTGGACTGCACCCGCTTTACTATGAGTTCCGCCCGCACCCTTCCTGCTCTTTAAGGGAGTTATCTCGGGGGTCTTTGTCCTCGGCCCGCCTCCTTGATTGATTGATGACACTCGGGGCGTGCAAACTGTTTCGCGCCTCTGGTATGGCCCTTCTATGGTGAGTGCCGAGGCACGCCCCTGGGCCAACACATTGTCCTTTTACATTTTCAGGTCGCCATTTTGGGGTTCACTGGAAATGGTGGAAAACAGTTCTTTTGTGCCGTATATTGACAGTTATAAGTTCTTTGTGAGCCGAGTTTAAAAAGTTTGTAAGGCACACAGTACCCGGTTACATTGGGCAGGGCATCCTGTTCGTGATGCCAGTTAGGTGACCCGCCCAGGGGTCTATGGGAACTCTGTATCCAAGCGTTTACTGTAAGGGGGATGTCACTGGTGGCCTGCCCGGACCTGTACCCTGGGGTCACTTGGAAAAGGGGTAAAACAAAACAAATGGAAAATAATAAAGTCTCATGACGCCACCTGCAGTTTCTGGTGATCTCACCAGTGCCACTGTCGAACCGCCGGGGATGGTGGTATTGCAGCCAGTTGATAACGCTCCCTGAAGGCGGAGCGGGATCCCCGGGGCAGTGTAGCTGCTGTGCTGGTTGTCACGGTAGCAGCTCTGTGGATTAGCTTAATAGAATAAGACTCCGGAGGCTTGCTGACTCTGTATGGGCACTTTACTGGCAACAGTTCTTAGTTCAGGTACACAGTCTTTGCGGGTAGCTGGACGGGTAGTCACTGGGGAGAATAAAGTCTCTTTGAGGCTCCCAGAGTGTTCCCTCCTTAGTACCTTCACTGTCCTTTGTGTCTTTGCTTGTGCCTCCTTACTATCCTTGCGCTGTCCTGTCTGTTAGTTCCCGCTCCTTCTACCCTAAGGGTATGTGCACACGGGGGCGGGTTAGGGGCGGCGGCGGCTGGGCGGGACCCGACAGGAAGCTCCGGAGCCGTCCACCGGCTTCCTGTCGGGTCCGTGCTGCGGAAGACGGGCGGGTGTGCGGCGGTGCACAGCGGGTTAGTGGCGTCGGTTCTGCAGCGGCTGGAAGCAGCACATGATTCTGCTTGCAGCCGCTGCAGAACCGGCCGGTTTATAGAACATGATCATTCTTTGCTAACCCGCTGGGAACCCAGCGGGTTAGCAACGGATGAGCATGTGGAAACCGCCGGTGTGTGCACGCCGGGTGTCGGTTTCCATAGGTTTCTATGTTAATCCAAAAGCCGCTTTTGGATTAACATAAATTTGCATAAACCTGATGGAAACCGACCGGCGGTTCCGCTCCTAAACCGCTGCTAAACCTCCCAGTGTGCACATAGCCTAAACCTCCTCCCACCAGGACCAGTTACCCTGGTAACAGGTGGCCAATTGGTCCCCTATGTTAGGTGTAGGGATGCTGGGATAAGAGCCTCAGGTTGACTTTACACTCCCCAATGACAGGAATACTGCACACTCAGTTATGGGCGCAGTAACCCTATTGTGGCGCACTGACGAGTGGGCCGCCACATTTATTATAGTTTTTTTATGATCTAGTTTTCCAGTGGTGTGAACACAGTCCTACAGACTTGTTCACTTTGTGCATTGGCTCAGCTGTAAGTGTTTAGATACCTCTTTAGGCTGATTGTGCCTGTGAAGAACTAGAAGGAAATCTTCAGTGCAATGCTTAGAAGAAATCTACCACCAGGTTTTTACTTCCTAATCTGAGTACATAATTGCCTAGACCCATCTGTCATCCAATTCTGGCGTCATAAGATCCCCCTACCACACGCATGAGTGAGTGCACATTTGCAGGGCCGGAGTCAGGAACAGTTGGGTCATGCTACCAGTACGCATGGCTAATTTGCATGAGCATGCAAATTAGCCATGTGATGGCACCAAGTAGGGAGGGTATCAGCACCCTGTGTGCTCAGTCTGACCTGTCCACACCCCTCTCAGGGGGCCATAGTGCACTCTGTCTATCCCCCTCCCCCCTTGCAAGAGGGCCAAAGTGCACTCAGTCGATCCCTCTCTCCCCTAACAGAGGGCCATAGTGCACTTTGTCTATCCCCCTTCTCGCTGACAGGGGGCCACATTGCGCTTTGTCTCTCTACCCTGCACCTGTTAGGAAGCTCCAGTGGCTGTTTCTCACCTTCCCTGCTGGCGCCACTGTCTTGGACCTCACGGCTGTATGTTGTGAACAGCCTCAGACAGCTGGAGGCTTATGAATTCACCAACAGCAGTGACACTATTCCCGGGTAGTGAAGGAAACCGATGCCGCCCAGGGTGACACAGATCTGCTGCTGACGAAGGAATGTGTGAGAAAATATGGCACTCGCTGGCGATACTGGCCCCTTGCACAGTACCACCAGTGGTACCAACTGACACCCAGAAATGACGACACCTGAAACTGACGCCAGGAATCCGCCGCACACAGCCCACCGCACACACAGCTGAATAAGGAGCTGCGTCTTTGCGAACCTGGGGAGAGAGCACAAGGCCAGAGAGCACACAAGGGAGCACAAACAGCGCACAGGGGACATGGAGGGAGGGCACAGAAAGAGGGCACAGAGAGAGGGCACAGAGAGAGGGCACGGGGGGCACGAAGAGAAGGTACAGGGGGACACAGAGTGAGCACACAGTGAAAGTACAGAGCGAGCACACTGGAGGCAGAGAGAGCGCACGGAGGGGGCAGAGAGTCATGAGCAAATATGCAAATATGGCGCCCACTGGCAGTACAGTGCAATGTGCTGCCGCCACCCGCAGCCGCTGACACGTCATCACCTGAGTAAGTGCATGTGGCGCCCCTATGGCAAGGCGCCACAGGGAGGTACTGCACCCCAATTAGAGGTGTGGTGCCTCCGTAACCGTGGACGTGGGGAAATCTGCACCCCAACACCCATACACAGGCCACTTTAAAATTACAGGGGACTGATATTCAGCAGTTCCCAGGGGGTGGAGCCTAGAGAGCGGGAGACAGGGAGTGACAGCACTCAGACAGTTGGTGTGAGAGAGTGAAGAAGAAGGATGCAGGGGACCTGCGGCCACAGTGGAGGGCGCCTCTTAGGAGAGGGGCGACCCAGGCTTGGAAGTGGGTTTACCCGGGACTGGTTGGAGCCAGCTGGGGACCCAGGTCGACACCGGCATACAGGAGCCGAGGTAGATAGACACAAGGTTCAACCCTAACTACAGACCGGCGAGCTGAGGGCCCGACACACACAGGGCGCCGAAGCACCCCTAAAGCAGCCCAACATCAGTCCCGCAGTCAGAGACTTTAGATAACAGACCCATGAGGACTAGAGACTTGGCTCAAGAGGGGCAAATAGAGACAGAACAAGAGAGTAACAAGACCACGAGCGCCATATTGAGGGCATCCCTGTCAGACTCTGGAGAAACCTTCACTATCTGCGGTTGCAATACCCGTCAGCCCAGAATGTACCGTGTACCTCTTTCCATCTGGTGCAAGTAAAGAACGTTTGAGCTGAAGTGGTGTCTGTCCTCCTTTCACTCGTCGCCCGGAAAGCTACCGCATCGTCACCAGAGGTGAGGACTACTACTCCCTTCATCTACCCCGCTGCCCTGAGGTAAAGGTCCACCTGTGGGGAGCTGTACTCCCAAAGCTGCATTCCCATCACCTTAGCGGCCGGCCGCAGCACTGGTAACCCTATTACCAGGAACCACAGGTGACATCACAATATAATTTCCCCCATCATCACCCCCATCCCTGCCACTGAGGGTCCAGAACACGGAAACGGGAACCGACCAGCCGTGATCCCCACTGAAGTAACCACCTGTCCCGGTATCCGATACCCCCTCCCTGTCGACCGACTCATGCACATGAGTATACCTGGCTGGTACGCATGCGCACTTACTCAGGCGACCACCTTCTTTGGATACCTGGGTATACAAAAATGGTGACGTCATGACTCGGTGCGCGCATGTGCACTTTCTCACACCACAGTCATCTTTGGACACCACAGTAGGAAGAGTGCACAAGAAGAGAGAGAACGCACAGGGGGGCAGAGGGAGCACACAGGGGGGCAGAGAGTGCACACAGGGGGGTGGGGTGGAGTGCACAAGGGGGGCAGAGAGTGCACAGGGGGGAGAAAGTGCAAAGGTGATGACAGCTGAAAGGAGAAAGCACAGTGGGGAGTGAGACTGTGTACAGGAGGGAGAGCACACAGGGGAAGACAGGTCAAGGAGGAAGTCTCAGGGAGAGAGCATAGAGGGGAGCAAACATCACAGGGGGGAGAGAGCGGACAGGGAGAGTGCACGAGAGGAGGGACAGCCCATGCCCAGTGCCAGAGAGCCCGCCTCCATCGTGATATCACCGCCCTCCTGATGCGATAGAATCGGGTCCATATCTAGTACTGTATAAAAAGAGACCTTGATTCCGATAATGTATTACTTAGGCAGCGGCTCCTTTCACATCAGCGTTTCTTGGCATTTGCAGCAGTTCTGCCTGATCTGCCAGAGTCGTAATACTTGTGACAAAACTGCATTCTGCCTA